>JACBFG010000005.1:940490-1062683 GCA_013435955.1 Diaporthe sp. HANT25 | reverse complement strand
CCCCCCCCCCCCAGGCTTCACAATGGGAGACAAAGACAAGAGGCCAGAACTTCGGAAGGTAAAGTGTCTCCATGAAGATGGTGTTGGATAGAACTGAAATTAGCAATAAGGAGTGACAGCAGCCAAAAGACCCACTGCGTGAATCTCAACACAGGCTACAGGCCAGAGACAACGCTTCATAGGGGCAATGATTGCTCTCATCATCCTGATTTATCAACCACCGTGAGCCTGCAAACACGATGCAAAAAGGATCGACGCCGGCATGATTCGAACATGCGCCTCCGAAGAGAATAGATGGCCAGAAGTACTGAGAGTATTTCTAGTCTATCGCATTAGACCACTCTGCCACGGCGCCAGGTGATGGAAAAGTGGCTTTCTGGGGGGCTCAAGATTGTGTGTCTGACGTGGCGGTGTGGAAAATTCGAGCATTGATAGAGACCAATCTAGATTGATTATGGATGGAGCTTACTCCACTGAGTAGTCCAGTAGTGCGTGGAAACACGGGTGGGTGGAGTTGAAGAGGGGGCCGCCAAATAATAGGGCTAAATACTGTCATGATCAATTGAACCGCTTGTATCAGGCTTGACAAACACAAATGTGGCGTTGAGGGGGACTCATACATAAGCTTTTGGTAGAGATTAACAAAGTTGAACACATGCTTGCCCAGTCGTCACATGCTCGCAAATTGTGCCTGGTGTGAGCCACACTCCATGTAAGCAATGGCTACTCATCGCAAAGAAACTAGTGTCTTTGACGAATGAAGAACATAATAATGGGAAATGGAGGTCTGATGCTGACGGATTTGAAAATGAAGTATCTGCAGCACTAGTGTTTTGGGCACGACTAAAGAAAGGTCTTCTTTAACAATTGACTTGTTTGGAGTAGGCCAGGGCTGGACTCCTCTGACAAAGGAAAGTCACCACCATCAAGGAAAAGCAGCAACAGTTCATCTCGAAATCATTTCGTAAAACTTGAAGCTGGACCCGAGCCGCGACGAGCTCAAACGGTCATACGCGTATTGGATGTAACACTGAAGGAGCCCAGAGCCGAAGTTCCGAGATTGGAAACTTTTTACGAAAGCTTCCAACCCTCGCGTAACTTTCGTGATAACCCTAACAAGCGGGATTGGTCTCCCGTCCAATTCACTTGGGATGACCCTTGACGAAGCTTACTACCGCCGGAAACTTTCGTCAGCTCTATGACAGCATCCAATGGATTTGGTTCGCAACGGAGCATGAAATCTCACAAGTCGGAATTATAGCGCCCCGATGTCAAAGGCGAGGGGAATGGCACTATATCCGAGGCACGTAATATAAAGCTCTCAGCAGTTGCAATTTGTATTCCAAGCCATGAGACGATCTTCCTCATCAAGTCAATAACAAGTCACCTTAATCACTCATCATGGAGCCCCAGTCATCCTCAGAGGTGGTCACCGTCGACATCTTGCTTCGGCGACTGGCGAATAATACACCAGACAAGGTGATGATTTCCTACCCAGAACACGAGCTAGATTTTGTAGACTACACAGCCAAGGACTTAGATCGCCTGACGAAAAGTGCGATAAGCACATATCCGAAGTCTCTCAGAGAGTCTGCACAAAATGCAAAGCCCGGCGAGGCGCCGGCAGTCGCTATTGTTGGAGTCTCCAGCCTTGAGTACTACGTTCATCTCTTTGCGCTCAGTCGGCTAGGCCTGACCACTTTGGTTTTGTCACCACGGCTATCCGACCAAGGATTAGCACACCTCATCCGGCTTCAACATTGCACGGCAGTGTTCGCATTTGGCCCTTCCATGCGGGCCATAGGAAGAATACAAGCTATGCGTGAAGACCCGCTGGAATTCGATCTCCTTCCAATGGCACAAATGACGGAGTTAGAAGCCATTTCACGCCACGGACCCCTCATCGACTTCCCTGTGATTGAATACCATGACGATACCGATACGCCCCTGTTCATTATCCACAGCGGAGGCACAACCGGCCTGCCAAAGCCTGTCGTTCGCAACGTGGGCAAGGAGCTCAGGCATATGGGGAGACGCATCGCCAACGCTGTTCCAGATCTATTGGCGACGCTTCCCGTTTTTCACAGTTATGGCTTTGCCCATTTCGTTGCCACACTCTGGGGTTCGTTCAAAATGAGCCTTCTAAACGCTTACCGTCCTATGACCGCGTCGGTCATCCTGAAAGCACTAGACATCACGAAGTGCAAGGCTCTCGCGACGGTACCACACTTACTCAAGTTCATCAACGAGACTCCTGGTGGTGCCGAAAGGCTCGCCCGGCTGCAACGCGTGGCCGCGGCGGGCGCGGCCACGCCAGAGGCGCTCGGGGACGAGTTGGCTGAGAGGGGCGTGAACTTAATCTCTCCGTATGGGCAGTCAGAGAGTGGTGCTCTGATGTTTAATTCCCCGGGACGTGATTGGATCTGGCTGACGGCTATGCCGATGGCAGAGCCGTATCTGAAGTTCGAGCCCTACGGAGACGACGATCAGGGTCTTTGGCACCTGGTAGTGCTGCCTGGAATGCCGACCTTGGTGGTTTCCAACCGGCCTGATGGCTCCTACGCGACCCAGGACCTTTTCGTTCGCCATCCCACAGACCCCAGGAAGTGGAAGTTTTCACACAGAGCTGACGACATAATCGTGCTGGTGAATGGCCTGAAAGCAGATCCACACCTGCTGGAGGAAGCCGTGGAAAAGAATCGCTACGTGGATACGGCGATGGCCTTCGGTGCAGGGCGGGACTCCCTCGGCCTGATCGTGGTTCCTTCAGTCAGCGCAGCAGGGTTGTCCAAGCAAGAGCTGGGCGCTCGCATTCTTCCTGACCTCGAATTAGGGAACTCCAGAGTCTCAGCCTATGCGCGAGTCTCCCTTGATTCTGTCATTTTCAGAGAATATGGCAGTGAAGTTCCCAGAACGGCCAAGGACACGCTGATACGCTCGAAATTCCTCGAAATGTGCAAGAACGAGATCGAGGCACACTACGCCGCCAGGGAGGCCCAAAGCAACGCACTAGTCTCCGTCGCAGACGACGAGGTTGAGGGCATTGTGCGTGAAGTCGTGAGCTCGGTGATTTCAGCCGGAGATGTCGAACTTGGTACTGAGACCGACTTTTTTGGGTTGGGCATGGACTCTTTGCAAGCCTCATATGTGCGCTCGCGGCTGCTCAGGAGGGTGAACGTCGGCGGAAGCCCCATGCCGACTAATGTCGTCTTTGAGAATCCCACCGTTGGCCAGCTTACCGACTACCTACTGTCTGTGAGAAAGGGACGGGCCTTAGAAGATGCGCAGAATTCTGAAAAGGGCATTGCACAAGGGCTTGTACAGAAGTACACCCAGTTTCCCCGCTTTGAGGGTCGAACAATTCAGGCTGGCCCTGGGCGCGTTGTAGTAAGTTGTTGTCACATTTGGAAAATCTCTACTGAAGCACTAATACTGATTTCTCTAGCTGCTCACTGGGGCAACCGGGGTCATTGGTCGACATGTAGTCCATCGTCTTATCTCATGGCCCAACGTGAATCGAGTCTACTGTCTTGTCCGAGCGGACTCGAATGAGGCGGCAGACTTACGCATCCGCGAGTCCCTTCGCGCAGCTCGTCTAGAAGTATCAGATCACGAAACAAGGTTGAAAATTGTCGCCCTTGCCTCTGACTTGGGACAACCTCGCCTAGGTCTCAATGAACAACAGTACGACGCATTGCGCAACTCGATTACCGACATCATTCACGGGGCATGGGCTGTAAACTTCAACATGTCACTGTCGTCATTCGAGAATCCGTGCATCGCGTCAGTCTCACACTTGCTGGGCCTGACGATCTGCTCGCCTCTCTCCCGTAAGCCAAGCTTCTCATTCATCTCCAGCCTCGCCACTGTCCTTAATGTAATGGATCAAGGTGGAGCCAAGGAAGTCAGGTACGGCTTGGAAAGTACAACTCCAATGGGCTACGGACAATCGAAGTGGGTTGCGGAGGAGATCTGTTCCGCAGCGGCAAAGTATGTTGCACAAGAAGGTGTCGAGTTCACAGTCCAGATACTCAGGGTCGGACAGGTTGTTGGCGATACCAAGCATGGAATATGGAACCCGAAAGAGGCAATCCCGTTGACCGTACAGACCGCCTTGACTACCGGCGCGCTTCCTGTCAGGGACGGCACAGGAGACATGAATCACTGGCTGCCGGTTGACATAGCTGCGACTGCCATTGTCGAGCTCGCCTTCCGCAGTCGACCCGACGACGAGGGTAAAGAAGCTCGAGTGTTTCATGTATTGAACACGATCCCCTTAAGCTGGAATACGGAGTTCCTGCCCGCCCTCGCGAGAAGCAATCTTTCCTTTGAGGGCGTGCCTTCACAGGAATGGCTGCGTCGACTGGAAAACGCAGTCCCCAACCATCGACTGCTTCAGTTCTTCAAGAGGGTGTACGGTGGCGTTCGTGACAAGCAGGCAGTCAAACGTGCAGAAGGCCCGGTGGATGATTCTGAATCGCGGAAGTACTCCAGCGCATTAAGGCGTGTGGAGAAAATCGACGAGGAGCTGGTCGGCAAGTTTTTGAGCTACTGGCTAGGTCTGGAGGCATGGAAATCGATCCGGAAGACAGGGTCTGCTGATGATCAAGCCAGGGCACCGCGAAGAGATAGTGGGGTTGGAGTAGGCAAGATGTAGTGATTCATCAGGCCACTGATAACCAGCAGACAGATCATGAGTTGTCTTACTTCTTGTGAGTGCCAGAAGAATGTCACCAAATGTGTTGTTGTGCGTTCATCACGCATACTTCTTCAATCGACTGAAGATCGATCGGTTTTAATCACCCCTCGGGGAAAGTATTTACACACTATTAAG
This sequence comes from Diaporthe sp. HANT25, assembly GCA_013435955.1. Lineage (NCBI taxonomy): Eukaryota > Fungi > Ascomycota > Sordariomycetes > Diaporthales > Diaporthaceae > Diaporthe > Diaporthe sp. HANT25. The sequence continues at coordinate 1,057,849 of JACBFG010000005.1, read as the reverse complement.
ATGCGATAAATCGCATGGGAATCGATTCCATACATTGTTACTCGTCCTTCGCAAGGCTAAACATCCAAGCAGACAAAGCACAAATATCCTCAAACAGCAATCGAATACCCTATTTGTCCAACAAGTCGCCTCCGATCGGACAAGTCCAGCAACATTAGCGATCGCAAGCCAGGTAAATGTGCTCATGCCAGCAGCTGATTACTGCCAACCTCCAACTTGGATAGAGCAAAAGGCAGGAAATCAGGCGAGGAACGGCTTTCTTTGCCTACTGCCTCAGTGGTTGCCTCCAAGGCCGTCCGGCAATCACTGTCGTTACCACAGGCCGACTCTTGACGAGCGTCCTGCTGCTTCTCGACAACAAGACTGTTTTTCATAGAGCCAACCTCCACGCTGATATTCTTGTGATGCTGGGAAGATCGCTTCCGCATGTTCTCACGCACCTTCTCCTGGATGCTTGCTCTCAGCGGCTCCCGGATGCGCTGCATCATCCATTCGACTCCCTCACATCCGTTGGTACTTCCTGGAGTCTTGTCATCCCCGAAGTATCTATGGATCTCATTGGCTGCGATCCAAAGCTTGTCAGAGTGTCCGGCGAGAAGGTAGAGCGCTATGTTCCCAAAGCTGGAAGGAATGTCCTCGCCGTCGAACAACTCGCGATGCGTGGATCGTAGTTGCATCTCTAGCTTCGAAAGGATGCGTGTGCATTCGATGTTGAGGCAGATGTACGGGAATGAAATTAAGACAACTTCCTGGTCAAGTCCCAAGCTGAGGTCAGCAAGCAGCTGGGCGACCGACTTGGGCTTTCCGGCGCCGGTGTGAGATGTCTTCGAAATTGTGGACCTGCTGTGCTGGTACGCTCCACCACCTTTGCAGGCTGCCGCACGCTCCGTGATGGTTTGCAGATCTTCCTCGTTGAGTTCGTACCGGTCGCCAGCTCTGCAGAACCTGTCTTCAAACATCAAAGACACCGGGCCAAGCTTCTGCAAGACCTTTCCTTGACCGTTCTTGCGGGGTTTGGGCTGTTCTTTAGCCAATTTTCGACCGCGTCTTCCCTTTCTATCTCGACAGTCCGGCGCAGTGTAAGCTAGTGACATTGCCCCAACTGCAAACAAGAAGGCCTTGCCGAAACCGTTCTCAGCTTCCTTCCCCGGTGGTTTGCCTGACATGAAGAGATTGGGTCCTTGCAGTTCTGTCATGCAATGTACCAAGTCAAACCAGCTGGCCTTAATGAGGTCGTGGGTGGAACAGGCATTGTGGAAATGCGCCATCTTCATAATGGATCGAGAGCAAGTCTCGACAGCAATTCCGTAATCTTGCATCATCAACCGTGCTGTGTGCAGTAGAATACCACAGAGGATTGGATGCTGGCTCATCAGGTAGCACTTGTTCAGGTTTGGATAGCCAGTGTGTCCCATCTCTTGCATCTCCTCGTCAACTCGCTCGGGAAGCAAGCATGTGATTACAAGATATCCCTGTTGAGCTGCCTTTACAGGATTGTTGATCTTGCCGCTGATTTTCTGTCCCGATTGCTCTCCCAAAACAATTGTGTATAGCTCTTCAGCCTTCTGGAATAGTTCGAGTCCGCCGCGGAGAAAATGGTTAAGGGCCTGAAGAGGACGAGATCTAGTGCTTTCTCCAAGCATTTCCTTTACTTCCCAGAACAGCTGGACACCGAATACGGCCCAAAGCTTGATGTCGACGTCTTCATGCACTAGAAAGCCCGGAGTCAGCATTCCAAATATTGGTAACAAAAATCTCCAAAAATGCGTGGGTTCCTATCGGCGTATTTCTGAGACCCAGCTGACAACAAAGCAAATTTGAATCAAATCTTGACTACGAAGGTAACTTACTGATGCGAAAGCCACGAGACACCTCGTCCAGGAAAGGAAATATGGGGCCGACTCCGTAGTTACCCAAGAAGGAGAGCTCGTACAGCCATTGGATATCCTTGCCGCGGCAAGTCCTCACCTGCTCGAACAGTTTGGCGTCATCCGGACGCGCGCCGTGACCCAAACGCACTGGCTCATGGCCAGGAGGCCGCTTGAATGATGGGTTGGTCTTGGTAAAGAACTCCATGCAATACAGCTGCACTAGCATGTACCCCCATCGAAAGCTCTGGGAGTCAGAAAGCCACTCATTTGTCTCTTGGTCTTGCGCCTTGGCGGTGTCGTGTCCATTGAAGTCTGGAGGGTGGCCAACATTGCTTTCGCTGTCTGTTCCTAGAAGCGGTGCATAGATGTTTGTCCCACAAGTCTTGCCGTTGATATCCTTGATCCAACTACCCAGAGAGTACCAATGCACGGGTAGCTGAGTCTCCTTGGCTTCGAGAGTCTTGGTATACGACTCGATAACGGGTCGAGCTTGCTTTTCGAGGGACCGGACGAGGTCGATGGCTGTGTTGGTGGTCACCGCGGCGGCTGCTAGGTCGACAGTCCCATTTTGCCATCCGAGCCATTGTTCCAAGACCGTGCGCCTTATTGATATCATTTCGTCTCGTAAAGACCCAAGAGAGAGCCAGGCTTCATCACGAGAGGCTTCAGGATAGGCTGCAAACACCTGGGAAGGAGCTATATTAGGTGTCCAGTGGTCAGTAAGTGTATCACACCAGAGACCAGACGTCGCCAATAAAGATAGGCCAGCAGTGATTGGTCGGGTACTTACCAAGAGAGGTCATCCAGGCGTCAGCTTTCTCCATGTCCTCAGTCTCAATTGCGGGACTAGAGTCATTAGCAGCACCGAGATTCGAGGATGGTGAGCTCTCGGGAGTCTTCATCCTCAACTCGGCAAACATATTGGCTGTGTTGCTTGCGTTGGCATTCCCAGAAATTTCACCAAGAACTTTCTTGCTGGGCGTCTTGGGCTGGACCTTGTCCGGATTTGTTGTCACTTGCTCCTCGTACTTTGGGAGCAGGATGGACCGCACACATCCTAGTACGTTGATTGGGTGGATGTGACTGTCCTGCTGGCCCTTCGCGATGAAAGCCATCACCCCCTCGCCGTTGATGTGGCGAAAACAGTCCTCGCGATCGCTAATGATCTTGTCGATAACAGTGACAATCCATTTGGGGATCCTCCCGTGCACACTGGATGACTTAGCAATGATCTCAGCAAGGGGGACGTAACTGCTCAATGCAAGCTTCGGGGCTCTCTGACGCGTCGGGTCATCAATGTTGTGGCCAACAGCGCGTTGCTTGGCTAACTTGCGATCTTTACCCTTGGGCCGGGTCGATTTGACGACGTCGGAAGACGCGTTAGCTGGCCTCGTGAGCGTGGCTGGAGCACCACAAAGACCGCCTGTGACGGCAAGGAAAGTTGCAAGGTCGTCTTGATTCGTCTTGTATCGACCATATTTGGTCGACAGGATGGTGGGCAACATGGTCGGCTGGCACATCAACGCGAGACAGTGTTGTTGCAAAACCGAGCCTCGAATTGTGGTTCGAAGAGGTACCGCCGATCTGTGATTAGAGAGTTCGATTGAGGTTGAGCGGTTGGAATGAATAGGTAGTGAAAGATCGTGCAGATGCAAGTGGAAGAAGTGAATGATGGTCTGTAGTAACACCCATGTGTTGGGTATTGCTGCAGAGATTGCAACATGAATTCAACACAGATGGAGTATGAAGGACGAAGACTACAGAGCGTTTCACTGTTTTGTTTTGATGTTTTGACGCGCATCTGGATACATCAAAAGCGCGTCCGTGGGAGCCCTAGAGTGCAGCTGTCATTCTCATCACACAAGCAGGAAAGGTGTACCAGCCCACTTCTTCAGAGCAAACGCCATTGTAGTTCTCCAGATTCCGAAGTCTATTCTAATGAGCCTTTCCCCGTATTATTCTATTAAAGCGTTGAGAGATTTCAAGAATGTGCTGGCACAGAATTGCTATTCAATTTTGAAGCACCGGCCTTCCATTCAACGTTGCCCTCTCCAGTCTGGTCTACGCAAAGCCCCACGGTGTAATAACCATTGAAATTTCAGATTCCCCGAGAACATGTCAGCTGAAAGCCGGAGATCATCGACTCTATGGCAGAGCGGGTATGCTGAGATCTTTCGAATCTGTCAGATTACGTCGGCCTTGCATTTCCCTCCTCAATGTCGTTAAGATCGTCCCTATACTCCTCGGTGAGAGGCGTGTATTCTGCAGCCAGAGACACAAACGGGCTGCGATTGGTGGTGATGATGTGCAAAGCCTCGGCGGCAGCGAAGTAGAGATGTATACCCCTAGATACACCCAAAGTTAGTCAGAAGAGCCAATGAAGACGGGGAGAGAGCAGGGACACCAACAAGTTCACCATGAGGAAGACCGAGCCATATGTGCCCAGAATAATCAACCCCCTATCCCACGGCCTGCCCAGGACTATCCACGTCGGGATCAAGAAAGCAAAGTACCATATGGCGAGGAATAAGTCGGCATAGAATATGTTTCCTGGCGACAATCCTTGGATTGGTGACCCGAGAGCTGCCACACGGTCTCGATGGAGGAGTAGGGCGCCCAAGAGAGCTGAGACCGCGAGCGGTAATATTCCCAGAGCTGGGAAAGCCCAGCTGCTGCTAATCCCGTGAATGAGAAGTATGATGAAAGCCGGTACAAACGACAGTATGGTGATGCGGCGCAGAAAAACGGTGGAGCTCATGTTGGTGTCGTTCGGGTAGGTTGGCATCTTGCTGGATATTGAATGATTATGACTGCTGTGGTTAAGATGAATGTTAAGACTGTGTTAGAAAAACATCGAGACAGCACAGCATGTTTTAAACTCTAAGCGTTGTTTGGATCGGCAGTTGCCTTGTGTGAGTCTGCCTGGAGGATTCGTGACACCGACTACAGCCACGTCGGGATCAGCATACTTGACTGGTGCTGGAGCAGCTGCATCCTTCGCGGCAAAGCCGCTGAGGAGGGTGGCTTGGCATAAGCACTCAGCCTGTCAAGCCTGCATCAGGGACGCGCATCCCTGATGAGCCCACGCGTGGGGTTTCTGTAGTGGACTTCCATGGCCGACAAGCAATGATTCCAGGATTCGAGACGACAAGATTGAGACAACTGAACCCTGAGATTGAATAATTGCCGCGTCCGTCCTTCCGTGTTTGTTCTGTAAAGGATGCCAAGCAAACCACGGCGCCACGGTGGGACAGACAGTACGGTAGGCAGATTTGAAATGATGACCCACACCTTCTCACTCTGACTACGCACGGGAGACTTTCTCATAGCAAGCAAATGAATAGAGGAAGGCATGCTTAGCTCATAGTGCTGGGAGAGTATTGATCGTCGGTGGCCGAGTATCTTTCACGCAGCGCGTGCATGTGGGCAAAAATAGATGAAATCGGAGATTCGCAACTGTGAAAACGGAGGGTACACCGGTACATAACTCTCGCTCATGCCGATTTGCACACCCACCCACTCGTGTGTACACATGGTCAATTCGCAAACCAGACCCAACGCCCAGACCTTACACACCCAGACCTAACAGACTCAGACCTAATACACCCGGGCCCAACACCCAAACCTAATACGTAGGCCTCATACCAACATGGATGTGTTAATTAAAACGGTAAATTAGCTATGGGTGTGTGAACATTTGGTGCCGACTATGTACCGGTGTACCCTCCGTTTTTTGCAGGTGCGAATCTCCGATTTCAAATAGATACATCAACATTTGATGTTTGTTCATTTGACAGGCGTCACAGCAATTTGTCAGGGCATGTGGAGCCAGAGTAAGACTGAGTGGCAAAGTCTTGGAGGGAACTCGAAAATTTGGTACTGTGGCCTATTTCCACTGCTGTCGCACACTCCAGCATTATTTCTTGCCAATCAACTCGGCACTCACCACATGGCCGGTCCAAACGTCTCCCCGTCACCGACTGTTTTAAGGATGGCTGTGTATTCCGAGTCCTAAAATAATGAGAAATCAGCATAAGGCCTTTATGAAACATATAACCAGGAGCTGTGACATACCATCGTGTTGTATACACCAACATTGCCCCACCATTGTGGAATTGTTGCTCCGGGAAAGGTCTGCAACAGGCCATATTAGTTATGATCCTTGATTTCGGAAGCCTCGTCCACCAATGCATGTGAAATCGTGCTTACAATGGCAAAGAAGATGACAATGGTCGAAAGGATGAGTCCAGCGTCAAGAGCAGCCGCAGTGACATAGTTATACTGGCGCCACCAGCCGTGGAATCGGTTCTTAATGAAGTAGTTGAAAACCAATGCGAAGATTCCCCAGGTCGAGAAAGACAACGGTGTTGCCGGTGGCAGCCAGCCCATCGCTCCCAGCATAACTGGCGCGTGGAGGGTGCGGCCGATCCAGCTCAGGCGCCCGCCATATTTGACAAGGGCGTAGAGAATGCAAGGAAGGACCGCTCCGATCACCCAGAAGACGTTGAAATACTGGTATATGGATCCAGTTCCAAACATCCTGTACGGACCAATCACACCCCAGACGATAGACGACGAGAAGAAGGCACGACCATTGGGGCAGGAGAATTTGGCGGGTTGGTCACTGGCGAGACGAGTCAGTATGCGAGTCTCAGTATTGTCAAGGAGAGTGAACAACTGTTTTGCACACAACTCACATATCGCACACACCATCGATATTATTCAGCGTCCAGTTCATCACCCCAATTTGCACGAACGTAGCCCATGCAGTTGCAACCACTTGGCACCAAAAGGTTATCCTGGGTGGTATCTTCATATAGTGTCCAAGCTTCAAGTCACCAGTATATGTCTGAGCCTGGCCGAGCACGATAGTGCTGTAGACCTTGAAGATCATCACGCCAATGGGCTGACCCGGTATCATGAAGCCGGCTAAGAACGGAGACAGAACGTTCAGCGCCAGCGCGAGATTCGATATAGCCAAGATCGTTGTAGATGGGATCATGAAGACGATAGCAAGGATGATAGCCACAAAGAATGCCCACCAAGGCAGCTGAGAGTCGTATCCCAAGGCGGTGGCGAGACCTAGCCCCATCGAGATGACGAATAGTGCGAGATACCACCAGTCAGGTGCATCCTGGTATTTCTGCATCAGTTTCATGTGGATGTCTGGCTCCTGGTTTCTGGCCGCCTTGAGCCGGTACAAGATTTCCTTTCCGTGAAACAGACCGCAGTGCACCAGTGCCGCCGTCAAGGCAGCAAAGGACAATCCATAATTCAGGGCGAATGTGGGTGGGAGGAAGAGGGGCGAGTATTGCTGATATTTCTCCAGGTCGAAAGTGAAGTTGTCTCCCAATATCCTGCTCACATTGTATTTGCTTTGTGTGTTGTCGTAGGTCTGGGACGTGTTGATCGGTAAGTACTGGCTGTAAATAGCACCGGAATACGTGATACCGATCGTTGCGAGAATGACGAATACGAAGAGCCCCGTCAGCTCAGAAATGGCGGTATGTACTGGAGCAAGTAAAGGGTCTCCCAAATAAGCAGTGACATATGTCCAGTCGAACGTGATTGGGATCAATGAGAGACCAGTATAGCCGCCAAATAGCTGGTTGACGACGACGTTGTTCGGCTTAATCCAGGTGATGAACGCAAAAACTGAGAGTCCCTGCCATAGGACGGCCGGAATCCACTGGCATGCCTCCAATTAGCAATGCTCAATGACGTTTAATGTCTTCAAAGTTTAGGTCACGGCGAATTTCTTACATAGTAGCAGAACATGGCGATGAGCACGTAGAAGAAGTATCTATACCGACTGATGGTCCAACCGTTGCTTTCGGACCCATCACTTTTACTCTTGTCGTGCAATGCAAAGAAGAGAGAAGTGCTACTGAATTGGTTAGGCCCTGTTTCAATGTCAGCATTGATAGCGCCAATTTGCCAATGGAGTAGTAGAACATGGAAAAGGTGCGATCCTAGGAAAGAGATTCACGTCTTACATATCATCGCAGCCGGCCACACGAGGAATCTCCTGGACAGCCCTGCCAGACCAATGCCAATGAGCTGTGAGCTTAATGTAAAAAGAAGCTGAAAACCCCAACCAAGATTGACATCGTAGAATGGCTTCCCTTGAAGCGCTAGCAGAGCATCGGTGCTGTAAGCATAGCCAATTGATACGTTCGACATCAGTGTCACGACGACATGTTCTTTTATCGTGAACGGCCCAGTGTTGAAAGTCCACTTCACACCAAATGTGTTGAATACCCTTGTGGGCACAACTTTTGCCCAGAAGCAGCCGATGGGATAGACAAGTAGCTGGACCACTAGGGCTGGAAAATTTATCGCAGGACTCCTCATACTCAAGAACATGTTCAGGCCGCTCCCAATGGTAACGAAGAACATGCCCAGTATCCAGGCACGAACTGTGTTGGCGACCCCTCCGGAATCCGTGGCTCGCACCGCTGCTCGGACCTCGTCGTACGGGGAGTCATCGGCGAAAAGCGCGTCGGCCTCAATGATTTCTCCTGCGTCGCCATCGTGCAGTGCCTTGTTGATGAATTCTAGTTTCTCCTGCGGCAGGTTTGGGTCGAATTGATGTGCGTGCTTGATCTTCTCGAGATCGACCGTTGCTTGGCCCACGTCGACAGCAGTGGACAAGGCGCCCTCCTTCTCTGGGACAGCAGAGCCCGCTGATTTTGTCGATTCAATATCAGCCATGGTCGCAACTGCGCTTCGGGAGTGGATTTGACGGGATAAGTGCCAAAGCTAGAAGATCATAGACGAAGGACGTCTAGAAACACTTATACCATGAGCTCGGCGAGATGGGCAGCGAAATGCAAAGGGTCGACGCGTGGTGTTTCTTGACCTTTGGGGACAGCCGACAGCTTGTTTGCTTCGATGCGACGTAACATTGCATCCCAGCAGAGATACCTCCTCCTCTTGTGGCCCGATCTGGCCATATTGGAGTTGCTAACCGGCGACTTATCTGGCCTATACCATGTACCTCCTCCCATATCCGGCCATGCCACTCATGGCAAGATAAGAGCACGGGTGCGACTCCACTTTGTGATCGGCAACAGATGTGCTAAGTTCTAAGAGCTCCAATGGGCAGACGTTGCTCATGGGATGTTGTTTCGAACCCCCACCAGTTTTCGAGCATAAAAAATTAGGATTGTGTGAAGTGCGAATCCTTATATTCCTTGAAACACACAGCTGGATTCATTGTAAGAAAACTACTCGCTGGGCGACAGTTGATGAAACCCCAACAACGCGGATTTGCACTGAAGCCCTGCGTTGGTCTTGGCGAATCTGGGGTAAAAGGCGCCACCTTTCCCGAGTCATATTGTGGAATGAACAAGCATTTGGGGCTGGGATAAGAAGAATTGGCATCGAGTCAGTGATTCCTTCCGCTCCCTGCACATCCCCCAAGACAAATGCTCGCAGGTCCAGCATTCTTGGCATGCTGCGCGGTGGTGTAGGTCGGCTGAACGTGGTTAATTATTCCAGAGTGACATCCCGACTCCCGGGACAATCGGAGCCGAAGACAGGCAAAAAGGAGACTTCACTTCCCCGAGCCACGACTTCAGAGGCCAGACCACCAGTTTGCTCATGGCAGAACCTTTAGTAGTAAAGAGTTAGGCCGTCGTGAAGTACTTTTGCTCAGTAGACAGAGGTCTCCATGTCCGGGCGCATAGGGTCATGTGATACATTCATGATGTGCACAGCCGTCCTGCATGCCCGGATCGCTGAGAGCTTTCTCGCGGGCAATTGACCACGATCATCAAACTATCACACGGACTCAATCTGCTCTATATCTTGAACGCATGAGTATCCATGGCGAGGGGATCTGGCAGAAAGCAGAAGAACCCTCTGCGTCTCTCCAAAGTGCCTCCCACTGATTTTCCTTTGAGCACACCTCTCAGAAGAGGCTAGGCCACGACACGCGAAGGCACAAGAAGAAATCAGTGAAACAGTGCCGCGGTTACTTTGATTCGGCTCCTTGCGCCTCGGAAGATTCAGAAATACCACGCTAGAAGTGATTGGTCAACTATCACCTAGGCCGTGACCCACCTGAGTGTGTGAGTAGAGCGACGGAGAATCCGTCGAAAGTGTTTACTGAAATTATCAACCCCTGATGCACCTTTTGGCCCCTAATTCGTATGTTCACAGGTAGAGATTTCTCTTCACAAATTGGACAGGCCTTTTTAAAGCATCTTTATCGCCCCCAGGGTGGTGGGACAACAGCTTTCAGCCCCAACTAAACAGTCTCGTATATTACGCGGCCAACATCGCACCGCATCTATTACCTATCAAATGAGGTTTCGGCCCCCAATAGTGCCATGGCGTAATTCTTGGGGGGCACACTTTCAAGCACTCACGATGGATTTAGCTGTGCCTTTTTGCAGCTTTGCCCGGCTGACCATGTGTGTGGCTAGCCCTATTGAGCACCCTGGTCACACGACAGGATGAGAGTGATTGGGTATCAATCAGCAAGAGCAGGCATTTTCATCCTCCAAGATGACTCTCCAAAACGAAAAGTCATCTGCACATCCGTACGCTCTTTGAGCTCTTGAACTTCCACATGCAGTTGATGCGTTCTCCCCAGCGAGCCATTGGGCCAGCTGGTCTGTAGGCTATTGCATCATCAACCCCAAGAATGTCTCTCTGTCTTTGCAAAAGCTTGCTGAAGGTCGGCCAGGGGGGAGAAAGATTCGCTTTTCATCCCCTGTATTTCTTCCTTTCCTGTCCACTTCACTCGACCTCTGGTGAGCGGTTTCGAGAATCCGATATCCGTGAAATAGATTTCGCACCACCCCCTATCAGAGTCTGGTCACTGGATGACTACTTTGACGACAAGATCAACGATAGCGGTCACGAGCTCTCAGAGCCGCCTTTCGCATCTGATGCAAGCTCAAGCCCCGAACAGTCCGAAAGTCAACCGAAGACACCAGAACCCTTCAGACCCGACCCGATCAGGGTGGAAGGAAAGCCGGTTGACATCGGATCTGTGAAGGAGCGACAAAGCGAAAGTCCGGAGACAGGCTTAGCTGATAAGCCTTCTCATCCGTATCATGCGGCGGATCCACTTCCAACAACTGCACCTGGCCGGCGGGTTGTCCCGGATCAAGACGACTGGGAACGATATAAGAGTGTGATTGAGGATCTTTACATGCGACAAAACCTAAACTTAGCACAAGTCCGGAACGTGATGGAAAGAAACTATACGGAATCAGAGCAACGTAAGTCAATGTGGACAGATTTCCTCTTGGTCTCTCTCTATTGAAAATTTAAACCTGAATGCTGTTCTAGATCGAAGATGTATAAATATCGATTCAAGAAATGGAACTGGGCGAAGTACAGTTCAAAGGGGCACAGAGCAGCCATTGAGTCTGGTGAGGTTGTCCACCAGCGCACTGGGAAGTCACGAACAAAACCATCCGAGGTTGAAAACTTTAAAATGCAAGCTGTGCGGGAGTTGCGGAGAGTGCGTCGGCAAGAGCGCGCGCTCGTCTACCCGCTGCTGCACCAAAACGACCAATCGCGTGATATCAACACAATCCTCACAATGACACGACAGTACATCGTGGGCGAGACAGAAACAAGCGTCCTCTACTGCTCGAAGCCTGCGACACTGGACTCCACCAGGCGCTTCTCCAGCACCAGTGGCACCGACATGTACCCAGACCTTTGTGAGCGCCGTAGGGGCCTTCAGCCTGGACGACTTCATCCTTGGCGGCAGGCTCCTGCGCCGGGCATTCCGCGCCCTCGACAGCGAGATAGACCACCTCGGCCTCATCCGATCTGTCGAGTACTGCTTCAGCATCCCCCACCTCTTCGTGTCGTACGGGCGCAACGACCTGGCCACCCTGCTGCTCAAGTATATGGCGCCTAGGCTGAAGATGATCCCCAAAAGGCACCCGCTGGCAATCATCTGCGGCCCCCTGCTGAGCATCATTCAGACGGCTAGGCAGCCCAGCCAGGACTCCCTCGACCGGGTGCTACAGCTTGGTGCCGACACCTTCGCCGAAGCCCACTCAGACGACCTCCGCGCCGTGCTCTACTTCCGGGCTAGGTTTTGCACTATCGACAACGAGACCGCTGAAGAGATACTTGTGGGCTACCAGGGTCTTGTGGCAGAGTACACGGCGCGGTTCGGCGAGATGCATCCCACAACGCTTAGCACTGAGCGGGAGATGCTAGACTTTGGGGTAAGATACAAGCTTAAGCTGGCCCTGATGAAGGAGTTGTGCGAGCTCGCGATATTCAAAATTGAAGACTACTACGCGAAACGCAATCTATCTACCCAGGAGTGGAGCCATTCCCACCAGAAGCTCTGGATGGACCTCGAGTGTCTGCTGACTGAGATCGTTGCGTCACTTGGTGACCTCCCGCAGGCAATCCAGAGGTCTCGTGATATATACGGGTTTGTGGCGAACACAAGCGGCTGCTTGCCTTCCAAAAGATGGTATGCGATCAACTCTTTCCAGATATGGCTGGAGATGATGCTATACTCCATTGGGCAGATGGAGGTGGTTGAAGAATTCAGAAGGAGCCGATTGAGTTCGGAGCAATACCATGTACTCGATAAGGAGTCCGTCGACGAAGAGCAAGACTTTCTGAATAGTCATAATTGAGCTTACTAAAGAGTATAACCCGCTGGGTTGGTCTAAATCTGTGTGAATGGAATCCGAATCGTAGCTGTGCCCCGGCTGGGCTTGTGTGATAATCTCATAACGCCCTGCATGTCATGATAAACGCAAATCCAGCTCTTCTTGACCCGCTTGTCCCTGAACACCCTACTTCTTGAAATGAATGCAGTTTTGAAATGAGCTGGCAAACAGTCGGTTTCAGGCGGCCACTGCGGGGGCCTGGTTGGTAATGAACTGCATCGGGTGGTTAGCTTATTCGATTTTCCAAGACACCGCGAAAAGAAAAACTTTAGAATTGCCATTACCTTAGAGAAGACTTCAGCCTGCTTGATTCCCATGGCTTCGGACATGCCCATCAACCGGCCACACAGCCACTTCCTCTGCCTCGGCGTCACAAACTCGCTCAGCCCGGTACAAAGCAGCGGGTACAAGGCCGTCACGCCGCTGTACGCTTTGGGGCTGGTTGGTGCGCCGCACGGGAAGAATGGAGTGGTCGTGCGGTCGCCCTGCCAGGTGACGAAGTACGGCACGCTGGCGATCACGTTTGTGACCTCCTCGCAGCCGATACGCATGGCCTCGGCGTAGTCGTCAGTCTTGGTGTGGTCGGACGGGGCACATATCCACCGGACACACCGCACGATGATCCCCGCGAGGAGGATCCTCGAGGCGTTGGTGTTGAGATGCTTTCCTGCGACCCAGACGTTGGGGAACGTGTACAACGGCCCCGGATAGGTGGCCACCCTGTCAAGCCTGTCGTCTGAGACCTCTTTAGCCCACCCGGAGACGAATTTCGGCCAGGTCGGGTGGCAGTTCTCGAGCCAGCGGCCGAGCTCCGTTACTATCTCCCGGGCTCTGCGGAGGAGATCCAGGGCCTTGTCGATCTTTCCTGCCGTCTTGGGGCCAGACGTGAGGAGCGCGTCGGCTTCTGCCCGTATGAGTGTCGTCTTCATATTGAGAACGAGTGCGATGTGACCGGATTTATCGGAGACTACATGTTGGCCCCACCACTCTACGTCGCTAACTGAAGGGTTGGCAACAAAGCCAAACATATTTTGTCGGATCTTTTAACGAGGTTAGATCTGTGGGATACACAATCATCTGCGGAAACTGTTGTTTCCTTGCTCCGCCAAGAGCCGCGCGCTGGCACAATATTACTTACCGACATTGACCGCACAAGTTGGAACATTTCTAGTCCCTCTGGTGTCGACTCCGTTATAACATCTTTTCCGCGGAGTCGAATTAGTGCTTTGGCGCCGTCCAGGTGATTTGACCAACCGGCCATACTTTCATTGTCGCTTGCTAACCCCTAGTTGCCGTCAGTACTTATTATAGGCATACTCTATTTGCCGGGAAGGAATCCTACTTCATAAAATGACAATAGAATGGTCGTGGCCAGCGTTGCATCATCTGTAGCGCGTTTTCTGTCCTGCAGTACTTCCTTGAGCTGTACTAGAGCTGTGCTATAGTAAATTTGAGATTTTGGAAGCAGATGCCTCGAATTTGGCCGCCCTGCCAAAGCTGCCAGCGAGACGGCTGTGAATGCCATGGGGAAAGGTGTCTCCTTGATTCCAGGTGCTTGCAGGATCTTGAGTACGAAGCTGAAGAGCCCGGGGTTCTGGCCGGTTGAGAGAGTCAGGACAAAATTCGACAGGAAAAAACAAGTAGCCTGCTCGTCGAGTGGTGTTTGCAGGCCGGGACAGACCGGGGCAACGCTTGAGGCCCCGGCGTTGAAGCTGTCACTGCATCCCCATGTCGTGCCATCAAAGGAGCGGCTGAAGTCCCAGGATCCAAGAGCCTCGGCGACTCTCTTGATTGGAATCGAGTAGCCTGCCGCCGGCAATGACCATGCCGAGTTGAAGTCGAAGGAATTGTCCTGATCTGGCGACGAGTAATTGAAGTCGAATACACCGAAGCCGTTACTGAAAGTCGGAGACCTGGACGACCTGTTTATGCTGGCCACCTGTGAGGACGGCGATGACCAGGCCGACTGGGTGAGCGTTTCCCACGAGCCGTCCGAGGCGTGCGGCGATCCCCTGCCCCGTGCGAAGCTGCCGCTCGCGGAGTGAGTTGACTTGGTCGGGGACTCATCTGATGACGTGTCTCTGTCATCTTGTCGGCTTGTCCTCCTCTGCGCTGCTGCCGCCTTTGCCTTCCTGATGGTCGACTGCGTCTCGTCGCGCAGGTTGATCTCGAAGGGGTCTCTGTATCCAGGGCATTGCCGTTTAGATTTCCTGCACTTGATGCAGTGTGGCTTTGTCTCATCACACTTAATTCTGCGGGCCCGACAAAGCTTGCAGGCCCTGCTCGGATGTCCGGTGTTGACCATGGTGGCCGGGTGGGTAAGAACAGAGGGACTCGTTGACTGGGGCGACTGAACGACAGACGTCGTAAACGCTGTCGGTCAGGTAGGATATATCGGCAGAGCTGCGATCACGAGTGCGATTGAAACTAAATGTTCGCAACCAGCTCCGCGGGCTCGGTTTCTACCTCTTTGAGTATTCCTCGGCCCAGAACAGGCTATGTCAAAGCCAATCGGTGCTGTGCGGTGGTGCCAACGTGTCAGACTAAATTTAGGGCGCTGGGCTAGAACGCATGAAACTTCCAGAGAGCTTGCACCGGGCTGATGATTTTGGGATGTCGTGGCAAGGCGCGTACAAGGACGAAAGAAGAAGACGAGTGCAGTAGGTGATGGATGTTCTTCGTGACAGGCCCGCCAAGCAAAGTGCTCCCTAGTTCCGCGCTGCTCTCGCTCTGGCCGATGCGCTTTGGGTTCCAGGATGCCGGTGGTTCGGGTGGTGGGAAAGTTGTAACCCCAACATCGGTTGAAACAGTCTCAGAGATCCCTCCGCCGCATCTCCTCTCTTGCGTCCGCACCCTTTTGCCTGTGATTCGTCCTGTGTCGTTTCTAGCCGTTGGGAATCCGCCCTAGAAACAGGGCAGGGTCTGGCAGTTGCAACTAATGGGACCCAGCATTGAATTGGAGAGCTGTCAACAAGTCAGCTGGCATGTCTAAGCGGCGGCCAACACGGACGGGGCCCTGAGCCCTGAGAAGAAAATTTCCGCCGATGGCGTCCCCCTACCCGCGCTTGGTGCATCATGCTCAGTCGTGGCCGTTGCAGAATTTAAGTTCCATCAGGAGGCTGCAGATTAGGTCTGCTTCTAGTAGTGTATAGTAAAAGTGTAACACGTTGAATCGTGAAGTACGAGAGGCGCGAGGCGCAGTGAGCATCTTCCGAGCCTCTTCCGAACCTCTGATGAGCAAGTTGATGTCTATCCGAGGCACTCTGTGTCAATGACTGCAGCTCTGACGACGATAATAACCATCTAGCTTTCCCCGTCCGCAAGGTCGAGCTTCAAAAGGTTAGCCATCGTCCCTTCTCCGCTGGCAACGAAGGGCGCAAGAATCGGACTGATCTTGATATCGGCCGATCCCGCGCGCCTCTGCCGTAGTTAAAGCCGCCTTGCGAGCTTCTGGGGCGTTGAGAAAGGATGACGTTGATGTGCATTGCATTGGCAAGATCAGAGATCGCATTTTGACAGCCTGTCGTGACGACTTGACATGATGCCAGACGCGAGCTACTCGTGCTCAGAGTCAAAGCAACGGCATGCTGCGTGTAAGAGACAGAAAATGAGTGGGGTTAGTTGGAGCGTTGCCATCTCTACTGTGCGGGCGTGTATACGGCCAGAGTGTTGTATGGGGAGGGCTCCTCGCGTGAGATGACCGAAAAGGGGAAAAGTCTTGCGAGAATGCGCCCACTTTCAAGGCTGGGGCCGTTTGGAGTGATAGCCGGCCGGGCGGAATTCAACCTTGCGCTAACCGTTGGGCCCCGGGTCTGTTGTACTCGCTGGGGCTAAGCTGTTTCGCGCACTTTTCATGCGACTCGTAGGGTTTTACTGTGTAGACGGGAGGAGCCCCGGATGGCTAGAGGACGAGCGAAACATGTTTCTCTGGAGCTTGTAGGCCCGCAGCGATACTGGTAAGCGCAGGCGCTTGCAGACTAATGTCGTCTATCTCGATATCCAGACAGACTTGATTGACCAGATCAATAAGGTTTACACTATGATTCTGGGCACCACCATACCTCAGTTCTGATACACGAGGGCTACGAAATAGTCGACTGACACAACCCAATCCCGATTTTGTATGCATACGTACGCCTCGCCATCGGGATTGATCTGTAGGTAGTCAATTCCGACGGGCCTCGAGGGCTCGCCAACCAACTCCACCGTTGGGCTGGTGTGAGCAAGTCAAGGTAAAACTTCACCGACAGGCAAGGTGGGGAAGGTTGAGATGAAAAGACACCCGTCATTCCGTAAATATAGCCTCACTTGCGGCGGTATAGTTACTATGGCCAAGGAAGGTAGGCGGGTATGTCGTAGGCCGGCTTACTGTGGCCTTGCGTGGCCATGCTCGATCAGGAGGCATGGACGGAGTTGCGGAATTCTTTCGCAATCCCGTAGCATTGTTGCGATGATAACGTCACATACGCGATTCGTAGAAGAATTCGTCGAGCGGGACCGATGAGATTGGTGGTAGCTGGAAGGGCCCCTCTTTAATAGCGTAAGGCTTCAACGGGTGTCCGCCCACCTGTGCAAGGCTCTCACTGGAAGCATTGAGTTACAGGGTCGTCTCTCCGGACTCCTCCACCCACCCAACCGGTGAATTGAAACAGGAATGCAGTCACTACACGTTCCGTCTGATCTTCACAGCCCATGACAACTGGAGAATGCTCGAGAATTCCTTGTCTCGTCCATGTGCCTTCCCAACGCAGCCGTAGGCCCGTCTAATGTGCGTTGTGGCTGGACCAGTTGACAGCCGTCGAGAATTTTTGGATGGTAGGTGTGATTCATAGGCTTCCTTTCTTGGCAACTTGATTCCGGAAGGGCCGTCTCAGCCTCGCGTCTGTCTCGTCCGCCATAGGCAATCTCCTGTGCGAGTGGTCTTGCCTGCGGTGTCCTTTCTAGGTATCATGCCGCATGTAGGAAAGCATGCGCAAAACACGAATGCGCCTGTACCAGAAGGACTTGGGATGACCTCAGAATCTCCCGTGGATCCGAGAACGTGGAAATATAGTCCCCTGATCTGCTTAAGTGAATCCTATAATCTATGTTGAGTATTACAGCCGGTCCAGAGTCTTGGGAGTTTAATTCAGAGGTTGATATCTACCGTCACCCGGCTCGGGCTTTCTTTGCAGCATCTATTTGCCCATGGAATATTGATCGACGTTCGAGACTTGGCTCTTTAATATGAGGCTGGTAACTCTTTACCGCGTTATAGCCACAGTGTGCGTCCTCGTGGCGGATAAAGGCGTCCGAGCTGGCGACGACGACGACGACGACGACAAGAAGACAGTCACAGTCACAGCGACAAGAGCACAAACTCTCACCACCACATCAGTGCGGATCGAAGCGACACCGGTTGCAGCTCCAAATATCCCGCCACCCGCACCACAACCAGCGATACCAACACCGTCGACGAGGCCCTCTACACAGCCAAGCACACCCGCCGCCAATGATGGCAGCTCAACAATGCAGGCGGCTGGTCCGCCTGCGACGGCCCAGAACCCAGCAATGGGGGGAGACATGACCCCGGCAATGAACCAAGGCGCGTCGACTTCAGAGTCGGGCAACAGCTCGGCCACAGCCGGCTCACCATCCGCGGCGGCCCAGATAGAAGCACCCAGTGCCAATCAGGCGGCGAACCGGGCCCCAAGCGTCGCAGCAGTCCAGGCTCAGGGAAAGATGGAGATAGATCCAGCAACCGGGGATCTGCTTGGTGGCAACCCGCCGAGCAAGAACGTGGACCTGCCTGTCACGATCGCCTTCCTACTTCTCTTCCTCCTGGGAGCTTTCACACACATCTCAATCTACAGGGCGAACGCGAAACGGGGGCACAAGTTTTTGTTGTCGGATCTCATGTTCGACTTCTGTATGATTCGATCAGTAACATGTATATTCCGGATTGCATGGGTGTTCAGCCAGCTTCGGGGGATAATTCTAGCGGCTCAGATATTCTTCAACGGAGGGTAAGCCTGAGCCCAGCCCCTTACTGCCCAGTGTTATAATATTTGCTAACTGTCAATCAAATAGAGCGGCTGTCATTTTCGTAGTCAACATATTTTTCGCCCAGCGCATTGTCCGTTCAATGCACCCCAACGTCGGCTGGTCCCGCCCTTTCAGCCTGGGCACAGTAATGCTGGCCATCTCTGTCCCGCCAGTTATCATCCTGCAGATCACATCAATCAGCGTGTTCTTCCTCTCCACAGACAACCCGGATCGCGCCGACGTGGCCGTGGCCCTCTTGAAATTTGGGTCGTCATGGAACATTTGGCTCGTCTCCTTCCCCTTCCTGACCATCTTCATATCATGTTCAATCCCTGGGCCAAAGCCAGAAAAGTTTGGCAGTGGGAGTCTGAGGATCAAGACATCGCTGGCCATGCTCGGCGCCGCGCTGCTGGCCACGGGCGCCACCGTGCGGACGTACGGCACCTTCAACCCGCGCGGTCCAAACAGCGGCGACGTGCTGTACAGCAAGCCGATCTTCTACGTCACGCAGTTCACGTTTGAGATCATCGTTGTCGCGCTGTACGCATTCGCCCGGATCGACCTGCTCTTCCACGTCCCCAACGGGTCCTCGAAGCCGGGCGACTACTCGGCCAACAAGATGGGCGACCCGGAGAAGGCCGTGGTGCTGTCGCGCGGCGAGATCCGCGACAAGATAGAGGAGACGGGTCTCCACCACCAGATCCTCAAGCCGTCATATACTTCATCGTTCATGCAGCAGAACGGGGCGGAGCCCGTCTTCGCCGTGTTCTACCCGTCGGCCCCTGACGCTGCGTCGCTGGTGAGCATAGCAGAGAACATGGCGAGCGACGGCAAGCTTCCACCGCGGCCGGTGGACAGGGTCAGCCGGCGACAGTCTGTCGCCGAGGTGTTCAGGTCCACGTCGAGCGCATCGAGAAGACCTCTGCAGGGTGGTTTTGGGCTGCCGGCTCAGCCTCGGCCGCCTAGGCCACCCAGGACGACGCAGTCGATGTACCGCACATCTGATGACACGGGCGATGCTCCAACGCCTATGTAGCAAATTTAAGCCGTCGGGACTCGGTATTGAAATTGGCTCAGGACGGCTCATTGTCTACGCTTATAAAATTGCAGTTGGGACAGACCGGATCTGGTGTTTTGTGTCTTTGGGTTGATCCTGTCTTGAGGTTGATCCTTGTAACAATACTGGTGAAGCATGAGCCGAAGTCTTTGGGAATTCAGCGGCATCTTAGTGTCTGGTCATTTAGACTGTACTATATACTGTATCTAGTTGTCGATTGTGTACATCTTTCTATAGTCTATACAGTAGCCTTCTTCTCTCATTTACCGACGAGTCCTCACGTCTGACATGATCTGTGACAACTATACACATTGAGAACAAGGGGAACAACCTGTCCACTTGCTGTCCGCGAAAGAAAGGGCTCAAGACCGATTCCCACAAGAGCAGACGTCTCAGATGACAATATGAGCTCACAGAATCGCCAGAATTGCATCTCCAAACGTGAAACAACGTCTTCGTGGCTCAGTTGGTTAGAGCGTTGGTCTCATACTCTGTATGATTCTCTAGGCAACTAGAGAAATATCCAATCCAAAGGTCGTGAGTTCGAGTCTCACCGAGGACAATATCTTTTGCTGTTTCATCGCGGCGATGGCGGAGCTCGGCTATGCCGGGTGCACGGGCCACCCGGCCGGCACTTACACTTTGCCCTTGGCCCGTGCACACTCCCTTTTGCTGCAATGGCAGAATGGTCATTATTCTCATCCAGTTGTTGCTTGATGCATCGTCTTGCGATTTGGAGGGAAGTGGAGTGAAGTGTGATGCAGCCAAGTTTGGCGCTGACGGGGGCGGCCGCTCTGCATAGCCGTGTCTAGACCATGACCAACATTAATAGTGTGCGATGGGTGCACGCCCGCCCCCTGGCGTGTAGGCCATGCAGTGCTTCAGTTACGATATGAGATTGTTTATGAAATTGGAAATTCGCACCGGCAAAGACGGAGGGGATACCGGTACACAACTCGCTCACCCATAGGCAATTCACATACCTTCCCAGACCTAACACATTCAGACCTAACATCCACGTGTGTGTGTGTGTGTGTGTGTGTGTGTGTTGTGTCGTTCAAACTGGTATGAGCGAGCGAATTATGTACCGATGTACCCTCCATTTTCGCAGGTGCGAATCTCTGAGTTCTTATTTATTGACCTCGGCATATACTCACACGTTCAAACCTTGGCACAATCTGTTGCTACGGCTCATTCCCTCTTTTGACACAGAGGCTGGTGACCACGCATCGTGCGCTCTTTTTGGATGCACACAGAATCTATGCTCCAGATATACATTCTAAACTATAGTTGATCCGAAGCAGTCGTCAGGACCTCAAACTCGTCCGAACTTCGTAAATTTCCTCGTATACGACGAGCAGCTGCTCGTATCCATCCCGAGGTCAGTCAGCTGCCAAAAGACCCTGAACTCGGCTGAAACCTCAGCTCCTCATGCTGTACTCCACGTCTTCCCACTCCCGGCTCACCTCCAGTCATCCTCATCGTACTGGTCCCTCCAGAAGCCCCGGAAGTGCTTCTTAAGTCCCAGGTCCGATATCTCCTTGACCTCCTTAGTCGTGAGCTCGAACCCGGGAAGCTTGCCCACGTACTCCTTCAGCCTCTCCTCCCGCGAGCTCGTCGTTATGGCCACGACGCCCTGATCCAGCGTCCAACGCAGGGCCACATCTCCCTCTGTCACATTATACTTCTCCGCCAGCCGAGCATACGTGCCATCAACAGGGCCGGGCGCCGCCTTCGTGATGGCCGTGAGGCCGGCGTACCCGCTGACGGCGATGCCCTTGTCGCGGTGGTAGTCAAGCAGCTTCGTCTTGCCGTCGTCGGTGATGTGCTGCAGGTACGGGTGGAACTCGATCTGGTTGATGGCGGGTTTGACCTCCGCAGTCTCCAGCACCGCGTCGAGGTCCTCCTGGATGTAGTTCGACACGCCGATGGACCTGGCGCGCCCGGACGTCCGGATCGCCTCCACCTCGGCCCACTTGGCCTGGAGGACCTTGGGGTCACCGCCCGCGAAGAAGGGCGAGTGGATCAGGTACAGGTCGACGTAGTCCAGGCCTAGCTTCTTGAGCGATGCCGAGAAGTTCTCCTCAATCGGCTTGTCGGCCTTGACGGTCGCCTTGGTGGTGACGAAGAGCTTCTCGCGGGCGATCCCGGATGACTTAATTGCGGCGCCGAGCTCCTCCTCGTTGTTGTAAGCTGGGTCACTTTGTTAGCGATGTGTGATAAGAGCGCGATGGTGGTTCAGCTTGCCCTCAGCTCCGTCCAGGTGTGTGAAGCCCGCCGACAGAGCCTTTAACGTCACATCGACGATGTCCTTGTCAAAGTCATCGCCGCTCTTGTAATTCTTGGTGCCCAGGCCGTAGGCTATCTGTTTCCAATTATATGAGTTGCTGGTCTAGTCTTGCCACGTGAGCTGCGGGCGACGTACCGTGGGAATCTCGTGTCCGTCGTTTAGCTTCAGGCTGGGCAATTTGTGGGCTGAGACTCCTTCATCGCCATGAAGAGGCCGCTGTGGGCCGTCCAGGTCCTGACTGGTCTGTTCCAAGACCGATGCGGCAGTAGCAGCACAGAGTGCCGGCAGAGCCAACAGGAACAGACGAGTCATCTTCCCAGGTCTGAAGGGCTTTGTGTACTGGGTCGGCAAATCACAGCACCCTTGTCCTTTGGCGGCGAGACTCCCAATGGCTTGATCTTATGGTGAGGGTTCTGTACACTCCTGGAATCGTTGTTTCAAGCCTCTATTGAAGCATTGATCCTGTTCGCGTGCACGAGATCACGAGAAATTGTCTAAGATCTGAAATTGATGTTTATCAGATTCGCTGTCTGCGGGGCTGGTGACGTGATTGATGTTTGGTGGCCGCCCGGCATGGTTCAGCACCCACCCGGGCGGGATTTGTAACCTTCCGTGCTCGTCGGAGAGAATGGCACAACAAACCTTAGAACCTTACCTGTTACCATCATGCCTTCACACTGAAGCAGCTAATCCTTGAAGAAAAAAATCATTTGTGAAATGGGCACCAAACGCCTGATGCTATCAACACCACACCTCAGGCTCCTGTGGGCACGGCCTTTGGTTGGCTTATCGCGTCGAGTACTACCAAGAAACTCTATGATCTATTTTTCCAGTGCACGGAAGCCTCCCCTGGAACGTTGAGGAGGTCAGGGACCTCGACTTAGCGCAGCCAAGGCCGCTGTGCGACGGAGCCCACCCGCGCCCACGGGCCCTGCATACGCTGTGCCTAGCGGAGCATGCAGGGTCTTGGCCAGAACCGTCGACCCCTACGCGCGCCACCAACGTTATTTTAACATCGCCTGTGCGACTTGTTTGATCTTCTTCGTGTAATCAACCCTCAAGGCTGAGTGTCGGGCCAGATCGCCTCCTTACATTCTCCCTGTTCTTCAATCCATTGCTCAATCTTCTCGACAGGCCAGCCACTGGTCATGCGCTCTTTGTCTTCTTTTTTTCTCTTCTTCACCGGCCTGCCCAGCTGGAAGCTCCTTTTCATGCCGCAGCATTCGTTCGCGTGAGTCCACTGGAAGCAATCCACGTGTTCTTCGCATGCCCTGGCGCAGTCGTCAGGGCTTAGATGGGCCAGCTTTTGTAGCTCGGATTTGTTCTCCTCCTTGGTCGATCGATCTTTCCGCCAGTCCTCCCAGTCGTGGTCTGGTGAATCCAAGTCGACATAGTACCAACCGTCGGAATAGTTGTCCCAGTCCTGGCGCACCGGTGTGAGCTTCGGCTCAAAGTACTCGTGGTAGACTTCCTTGAGTAGCAAAGGCTCTTGGTTCTTCGCGTATCGCTTGCGTTCGAACTCCCAGAATTCTGAGACCTCCTCGCTGCTCATATGGTGCATCGTCCCAACGGCGTGACACCACTGCCTATGCCCGAATGGAAACATGGACGGTTTTTCGCCATTCGTTATGGGCCACTGCTCGGAAGAGGTCATTCAGAATCAGCCTGTCAAACAACATCGCGTCACAGCTAAGTAGGCTGTAGCAGCAGGTGAGCACTCGTCACTTACAAGGCTTTCCACCGTGATCCCGATAGTGTCGTTGAGAGACATCGCGAACATGTAGTCTCCGCAGCATACGTTCTTGATCTTGGAGTCGAATTTGTTGGCGATCCCAGGGTTCTGACCTGCAAATTCCATCATTGCTGCACTAGAAACGACGTACCCACTGCCTCCGTGGGCGAAGAGGTTACCCCCGATTATAGTTGGGCTGCCCAAGTAGCGCGGTCTTGTGGGATCGAGCTTGCGGAGAATGTGGACAAGGTTGGGCCACGAAACATATGTGTCGGCATCGATGAAGAAGTACCAGTCGTAACCGGGTCGTAGCCTGAAGGCCTTCTCGGCCATGTGTATGTTCTTGTACTTGTCCAAGTTCCATCCTGCACCCTGAGCCCCATCCAGAGTCTTGGAACACATATCCTGGTCAATGGCACAGTCTTTTTGTTGGCGGTAGAGGTCGAAGTCGGGATTGTCGTCCTTGACGGTGTCGAGAACCGTCTCGAGGCTGTCACGGACATGGTATCCGGCAATATGTTGATCCAGGTCAGAGAAGAGGAGAAAATCCGGGAGACAACGGAGGATGGTGATCAGCTGAGTCGGAAGCTTGTTGAAGGCCTCGGTGGCGCCAGTTTTCATTACCAGCAGGATGCCAGAAGTGTCTGGGAAGCCGTCGCAAATAGGATCATGATCAGGCCGCAGTGACTGTAATCCTTGAGCGGTAGGCGCGTGGTGCTGGGCCTTGGTCGGTGTTGCTACTGGCGTTGAACCGATGCTGGGGATCTCGTGCGATGCTGTAGATGTCCCATTCGGGTTGACAAAAACGTGTGGGCTGAACTCTCCTGTGTCATAGTAGCCACTTTTACCCTCCCATTGGTCGATACGCTTGGCCGTGATCAGGAGAACGACTGCAGAGATGACGGCAAAGACGATGACGGTGAAAGATCTATTTGATATCATGGCGAATGATGGGAGAGAATGTGATGCGACACGACGCGACGCGCTGGCGACGAGTGGTTCGACCTGCACAAGCAGAGAAGGGTTATGATTCTGGGTCCTGAGCTCGCATTTCAGCGACTATCACCGGCGAATATGTTGACTAGGCTGTGGTGTCGACGAGCTGGTCAGTGACAAAGAAGGCAGAGGACAAAACGACAGGAGTGACGGGCAGACTGGCCAGGCTAGGTATTGAAGGGACAGCAGCGCGTGGGGGACGACGATCAGACGGACTGGCAGCTGACACAGCTAGGTGGGCATCTTATCATCTAGCTCAGGTCTAGTCCATCAGTCCGTCATGTTCGTCTGGCATATGTGGCAGGCGCGCGTCGGGAAAGTGTGAACTAAGTCGACAAGCCCTTCGTGTCGGAATTAATTGCGGCGTGGCGCGGCCACAGTAGTACGGGACGTGAGGCAAGACACTCGAACATGCCGACGTCTGTGTGTGCATCAATATGGCTGAGACCTCAAGAAAGGGCCAATGTCTGCAACCACGGGGAGTGTTGGGAAGGGAAGATGCTGAGTTGGGAGGTCGAGAAATATTGGGTTTGACTACTGCCAAGTGCGCCTGCACAGAGACTACCAGTTTTCGATGCCAGTGTTACCAGCCGGTGACCTGCAGCTCATTCGCCATCCATAATTCTGAGTGCTCCTGGCGCCACTGTGAAGTATTTCAAGAGAATGGCCTCTTGCCATCTAGACACGGATTCCTCCCTTGTTTGGATGCCCGGGAGGTGATCGCCAGCCAAGGGTGCAAGGGTGAGACATTTACAGGTACCAAAGATTATCCCAGTCGTGCGCGTCAAGCCTGCTGTATCCTCTGTTGAATGCTCTAGCCACGTTTCCGCCTTGTATTTGCTGAATGATGCTGCTGTCTCCTCCCCATCCGACACCTTGCCAGAGCATCAACGACCATCAATGCAGACTTATCCCAACTTTGAAATCTTGACAGCCAAGAAATTCCATGGAACCCACCATTCGGCAGTACTTACCCTCAAGTTGGTCATTTTCACATGTATAATATTTGTGAAATTCAAAATGCGTTGAAAAATACCAAGCACTTTACAAAAATGATTTCATTGTTCTTCGCTTCTTATCAGAACCTAGTAATGAAGCTCGGTTTATTCCTGACAGTCTCCCACCATCGGATCGTCTCCAACGCGACATACAGTTGTGCTTATTGTCATCCTCAAATCAGCAATGTACTTTCCCATCCCCATGGCATCTGTTCTGTTGAGCCTCCTGGTTTGCCCTCGACGCGACCAAGAAAGCTTCTGCTGCTGGTCGCCCTACTGCCTTTACTTTGAAGCCGTCAGGACTTCGATGATAGGCTCCTCCACGCAATCTTTCCAGAATTCTGGATCTCCTCTAGCAAGTTTCGTCTTCTCAATGGGCAAAACTTTGACATCAACCAGCCCGAACTTCTTATACATCTCCAGGGACCCGTTGTAGAGAACCTCAAGCGATGTTCCATCAAACTTACTCGGTGGACCGTTGCCCCAAATTGTAACTGAATACTTCACCCCTCCAGGGAAATCCTCAAGATCCTCATGAGAGACCCCGTATTTTGGTCCTTTGCGGCTGGACCCCTTCGGATTGACGACGTGGATGCAGATAAACCGGCCGCCGGGTTTGAGATAAGTCACGGCATTCGTCAACATCTTCTCCAGGGTCTCGATAGTATCAGCATGGTCGAACACCCAGTTGGCTTGTACGATGTCATAAGACTCCCTCAGGCCTAGATTGCCGAGGTCCTGCGACACATCCCCCTCGATCCACCGGATACGGTCGCCGGCCCCGGTCTTTGCGGCCTCCTTCTCTCCGACGCGGAGCATCTCGGCGGTGATGTCAACCACGTCTACAGAGTCTGCCCCACACTCAACGGCGTGGCGAGCCCGAAGGCCTGTCCCACCGCCCAGGTCGAGAACAGTCAGCCCAGTCGCGTCGCCGAGTGCGGTGAGGTAGAGCTCGGTCTCTAGGCGACCGATTGGCGTGGTGGCTATGAAGGTCTCATCTACGGCATGTCAGTAACATCATTTTGATCTCGATGGGACGCTCTATGTTCCATGAGCGCTAAAAGAGGCACTGCACACGTGCCTGAATATGAAGTCGTACGTACAGTCTGAAGCTACTGTGTTGTAATCCTTCGTAACGTTGGATCGTGCCATCGTGAGGGAACTGAACCTGGAAGTGCAACTTAATTTCTTGAGATCAGAATGCAACGATTTGAAAGAGCTCACGGTGTGTTCTTCTATCTCAGTATTGATGCGGGGTTGCCTCCATCTCAATTGACTTAGTATTTAATAAAGTTTGAGGATGCTGACTGCATGCAAAACACCAAGATGATTGGGGACAATGACATTGACTGTAACGTGAATTGAACTTGCATATGCATGCTTTTTTACCCCCAACTGACGTGAGCACTTGGGTTGGCTAATCGAGCCATCTATCAAGTAGGTGAATCTTATTGAGACTAATTTGGTCTTCGCCGTATGACGGAGTTGCCCAACTTCAACTCTGCAGCGCCGTGGCAGATTAGTCTTTGGGCTACTTGTGTTGACGGCTTTAGTCTATGGCGGCGGCAGAAGCGGTTCTCACTAGCCTTGTCTGTACAGCTGCCACTAGGCTGTCTATGTTTTCTTAGCCATAGACTGAAACTGTATTTTCGAGCTACTGTTATTGGTATTGTTCTTTGTTTTAAAACTAAAGCTGGGTCTTTGAGAGTTTACTACTGTATGAAAGGACCGCGTACAGCGTTGTATGTATACGGATTAAGAACGAAACCACCTATAAGTAGGTGAACGGGGGCATATTACAGAGGCTACTATGACTTATGCCCAGGGAAGTGTTCACAATCAGTCATCAGAATTAATGATTTTGAACTCTCATATCATCCATGTCGAGAGTGAAGAATGAATCAGTCATGGTTTATTGTCTCGGCGCTCTTCATGGCCGGCTCATCAATCTGTTGAAAACCCCGCCTAATGCAGATACGGGTGACAAACAAGGAGAGGTCTAAGATCCACTCTCGAGTAGAATACGGCAGCTAGACCTTGCTAAAAGATGCTCGAGCAGATTTCAGCTTCGGGAAGAGTTGGGTCTTGAGCAATTTGACCTCGGGGGTGTCAGATATCTCCTGCGGTGCTTGGAGCCTCCCCTGACGTGCCTTCTGGAAAGACACATTCACAAAGAAAACCCCATGTCCCTGCCTCAGCCTGACAGCAACCGAGTGACCATCATGGCCCGAGGCAACTTCCATCCCTCTATCCTGCAGAAGATCTGCGCTGTATATGCGGAAGTCTTCAACCATTGATGCTGTCGACCTCGCGCTGGCGGGGCTGTATATTCCCAGGTCACAGATTATGAAAGACTCCATCTTTCGCGCACCGACCGGTAGCCGACTGGTGACTGCAAGTCTGAGGAACAAGGTAGGGTATGTCGAGTCCTTGCCAGATTCGTGATAGAATAATACAACAGGAGCGTGCCTGTAGTCGGTGTCCTCATGAGCAATGACATCGGGTTGCAATGACTTGATGACACTCTGCTCGGAGTCAACGAACCAAGCCGGACCTGCCTCTCTCACGGCACGATATCCAGAAACCTTCAGTGAGCTGTAGCGTATCTCAGGCCAGGATAGCTCACTGAAAGTTCCATCACGATGTACCCGTAATGGCTCTTTGAATAGCTCTCGAGGCTTTGAGATCGTGACGTACATTGTTTGAACCGTTGAAGCTTCCAGCTTGCCTGTGATGTTGTCTATAATGACGATAGATGGATTATGCAGCCTTAAGTTCGCCATACCACCCACGTGGTGGGCCAAGCCTCTTGAAAGCAAGATTCCAAGCTGGCTTCGGCCGATCCGGCATCTCAGGGGCGCGATGACAATTGTTTCGTATATGTACCATCGCCATTTTGGCTCGCCAAGCGGAAGCAAGTCCTCGGCTTTTTCGGTATTTTCAATTCGATCCCCAGCTAGGGGATCATTATCAAAATCGTGGTCAACAGAGCCAAGTGAACTGGTGCCGTCGACCTTAATTTCAAAACTTTGTCCGTCTTCAAAGGCTAACCCGACGAGACTTGGGATCTCATCTGCTCTCTGCACCAAAGATGAAATTTCTGAAGGCGTGGAACCTGTTGAGCCTTTGTCCAGGGCATTCACTCCTTTTTCGAGTTGTTGAACGTCAACCACACTGTACTGAAGCGGCTTCGACGCGTATTTCTGTAACCTCATCCCCTGGATGTCATCTAATAATCGCAATCTCATCCTCACAAGCTGGTTGACAACTTCGAATGGACCTTGAAAATCCTGGTCTCGATCCAAGATTTCAATTTGGGAAGCATCCTTGAAATATCGTGGTGATGGCGCCATCATGCCGGAAAGCAAGGTGTGAGAGTGCTCATGATCGGGGCATGACCACGCGAATATGGTCTGGTCTTCCGTCCTCTGCATGATCTCCTGTTGCAGACGCAAGAATGCTTTTCTGCCTTCTCCGTACAGCAGGGGCATATTGACATCGAAGAGCCCCATCAAGCCGTAAGCCTCGTCCTCCAACCTCGTGGTCTGGCGGGACGCGGCCCAAGACATCTTCTGCGCAACACTGTATTCATCCCAGCGACACTCCTGCAACACCTTCTCGCTGATATGAGTAACACTGGACACAGCACTCCGCAACGACTTCTTTGTGCCAATCTCCGACCAGTCTGAGGCCAGAAAGACGACTTCTGATGGCGCCAGTAGCTCTTGTAGCGTCCAACCACGAGTAAACCATCGACTTCGAGAGAAAGACGAGCCTCCACCCGACTCCTCGTCACCTTCAACAAACTGAGTCGGGTCTTCGGAGCCGTCGACATCGCTCAGGTAGGCGTAGCAGATGGCAGCATCGCGGTACCACTGGAACATGGAGTTGATAGCCTCGGAGAGCTCCGCGCTCGAAGACTTGTCGATGCAGCAGGTGTCGATCCAGACATAATGAAAACCCTCGGACTCTGCCAGACGGCAGCAACCGCGTATCTTGTCGTATCCTTCCTTCTCGATATCTTCCCGTCCCTTCTCGGTATGATCCTTGTATGTCACCTCTTGCGGTCCCCAGGTGTGTGAAAGTATCGCGTAAGGCGGTATGCCATTGCCTACTTCTCCCACGAACTCCTCGAAGGCAAACGTGTGCACATTCAGAAGCCGCATCGTGAAAATTCTGAATGAGAGGAATCAGTGGTGAGCCAAAGCGTTGTGGTGAGTTGCAGAACTAGCTCTACAGAAGTGAGCACTAAAGTTGCAAGGGTGATGTGCAGACCAAGTGCTCAGCTGCTCATGCAGCTACTCCTGTGTGGGTCCAGCCAACCAATCCCGGAGATTCGAGACATTGCTCAGATTGACAAGTGTGGCTTAGTGATTCCATGAGAGCACATGCTTGGATTCAATTACATGAAAGTCCTGGATATACTATCTGCTCGGTTTTCATGACATCCGCCGAGCATAAAATTGCCAAAGTCAGGTTATGAGACAAGAGAAAGGGTAAGCCTCTAACTCAAAGAGCGTCACTTCAGTTAGTACATATTTTCAAATTAAACACCCTTGAAATGTTTCTATTTGACGAAACCGGCATGCATTTAACAAAAATCAGGTTTGAACCTATACCACGGTGCAAGTTTCGACAAGGCAAACCTCGCTTCCTGGGTATAGTGGAAGCCGTGAGGTATCCTGAGGTCGTCGAGGACAGGCGACGGTGTTGGCAGGGACAGTGAATGCAAAATGGTGCCACGGGGTGAATATCATAAGCAGGACTCAGGTTCATAGACTCAGACTTCACACAAATGAGGACGGTTGGTGTGGATCGCAGGATCGCAGCAAGGAAAGTTCAATGAGACATCTCAGAGTTTGTCTCGTATTTGATGCCAAAGTCGTTACTACCAATTCAGACTTGATTTATTTCCTTATATTTCCTACTGTGGGATGTCCTTCACTAAAGGTCAGGGTGAGCCTCAAAGTAGGCCTGGAGGGAGGTCGTCTTCACGTTCGGGAAGCGCTTCGCATCCACTGGCTCATGGTCCCATGATCCTTTCAGCAGGTGCTCAGCATATCCCAGACCAATGTATTTCTCATGGTCGATTGGGTCTATTGTCGCCCTTGCCTTGGCAAGCATGGAGACCACGTCGTCCAGACTCCCTTCACACTTCACATACGCTTTGACTTTGCCGCCACGTGCCCTCTCGTATTCCTCGACCAGCTGCGCCGGCGTGAAGCGAAAGCTTTCAATGCGTATAAATCCTCCCTGCTCGGCCGTTGGGCTCGCGACCGCCTCGATCGTGTAGGCGGCTAAATCGTCGGCCGTGGTACAGATCCACTCTTTCTTGCCGTCTCCGAAGTACGACATTGTCTTTGTTTCTTTGTTCCAAATCTGGTCACGGCGACCCGAGAAGAGCCACTCGGCGATAACCCCCGTGAACATGTAAATCGGCTTGATGCGGGAGCTGATTCGTGCTTGGGCAGCGA
Organism: Diaporthe sp. HANT25; assembly: GCA_013435955.1. NCBI lineage: Eukaryota > Fungi > Ascomycota > Sordariomycetes > Diaporthales > Diaporthaceae > Diaporthe > Diaporthe sp. HANT25. The sequence goes on along the minus strand of JACBFG010000005.1, from coordinate 1,026,740 downwards.
ACGCGATGAAAGGGTCGTAAGACTCATGCTGTCCCAAGTATCCCAGAGTCCAATCTGCATTCCATGAAGCAGCGTGATAGATCTGAATACACTCATCAGAATCTGTGTATTACTATAATTTGCTGCGAATGCATTTCGAATAGCAGGGCTGTCAACACTTACTTTGACACCAGCACGCTCAGCGGCTCTCAACAGCAGCAGCTGGCCCTCAAGCACGACTTCCGGCGAGAAGCCGTAAGCACACACAATAGCGTCCACGCCGGAGACAGCTTTGTCGAGGGCCGGTATGTCGTAGATGCCCGACGAGGTCACGAAACCTTCAAGCTTTTCGCGGAGCGGTGCAGGCACCTTGGAAGGATCGCGCCCCATCCCCCTAACACGGTGACCCTTGGAGATGGCGTACTCAGCGCAAGGCTGGCCCACCATTCCGGTGATTCCGGTGATCAAGATCAACATGGTCGGTGGATTGGAAATCTGAGGACGGTGAGATAGACGGTTATGTCTGATAGATTTCCAAAGTGAAGTCAAACGTGACTCTACTTTTATGAACTTTGTGTGATGGGCTTGGCGATATCACTTTTCGGGGTGATTATCAATGCCTAGGTAGCGATATGATGTACTGCCAAGGGTGATTGATAATATTTGTACCAGCTCGGCCCCGCGAAGACGCGAGATGGGCACATGTCCATCACGACCGAAGACCCCAGACACAGCACTCCAAATCATGAAGCGGGGCCCCAGAGGAGCATTTCATCAAGTGCTTATACGATACAACTCCAAATCCTACCCACCTTGTGTGGTCCAATGGACCATTGGTCATCATCATGCCGCCTCGGACAGATTCGGACCTTAAACTGGGTGTGGGGCCGCGCGGAGCACTGCACTCATCCATCGACAGCTCCCCGAGCATTGATGTTGCCCCTCAAAGATATGCGTGGCCAACGCTTGCCTCCGGCTACACGGGCTCAGTAGCGAACAGAATGTCTCGTTCAGATGCACCTTTGGACACTATGGCCGAGCTGATTGCACCTTGCGCTGGAGCAGATGGTCGTCCCGCTTTTCTTGGCTTTTGACTGCATGTGGTTCTCTTGTCAAGAGAGGTCAAAAGAACCCCCAAATGAGGGTTATGTCCGCTATGGCCTGGCTGAAGGTACTCCGACGCAGATTTGTACAGGTTCACAGGTAAGTTGGACCAGCTAGGCATAACATGAAGGCTTCTGGACTCCAAAAGCGAAGTGTATTTAATGACAGGGGTGTTTGTCTACACTTGCAGGATCTCGAGATCAGAAAAGCTAATTTCTATCTCAGCTACATCATGAGCAGTTTTTTGCACCTGCAGTTAATTTTCATACACCAAGCTGCTTCCTTAGACACACCGCAGCAGATGCACCTCACTTAATGCTCCTTCTTGAATGGGTATCAGAATGATTGGTCATGGGTGTCAATTCTGAAAATTGAAGCGTTGCTGAATAATTGAGTGGTCTGGTAAGTCTTCCTAGGTACAATGAGCACTTGGGCACTGGAGATGGGGATGATTTGGCCACTTGTATTCTTTTTACTTTTCCTCTCTTGCCCTTGACCGTACTTATATACATTTGATTGAATGACAGACTAATGGTGTGACGCCTATAGTCAGAATTTTTTTTTCCTTTCATAGAATGGTCTACTGTGTATTCTGGGCTGATGATCACAATTGTGGGAGACAGGCCTACGCTGTCTGAGCAAATTTTGTCGGATGCACAGAATTGAAGATGCAGGTAGGTAGGAGAAAGAGGTCTGAACACAGTACTAACGGTTTCGAAGATCTACATGGAAAGAATTGCGATAATACCAAATCGAGGCACCTGGCGCGCTAATTATTTTAGGAGAGTGCCTAGAACGTCGGCANCACGACCGGGACAAAAAAGAGCGCACTCACAAACTGCTCTACATAAGTCAAACCAAATATCGCTTTGACAAGACCTCAGTACTGGTCAATATTAACTCAGTAATAATCAGAGGAGCTCATTGATCATTTCAGTCAGCTTAGATTTTATTTAGAAAATTTTACTGAAAAGGAACAAGGCTGTTGAAATGATTGGTTGTGGTAGCGGGTGACAAGTTTTGGGGAAGTTGACTTAATGTGAGTGCGCTCTATTTTGTCCCGGGCGTGGGCAGGTGGTGAGGGTGAACCAAATGTGACTCTATATCGAAGTCAACATGTGGCACCCCTGCGACCAGTGGCCCTTTGATATTCACACTACACCTATCTGGGAAGGTGAGCCCGAACTCTACCCGTCACCTACGTCTTTCATATCGTCCGTGGCGGTCTGGCACGAGCAACACAATCTGCATCACAGTGCAGAAAATGGCAGAGGCATTGTCAACCCAGGAGTCTGAGAACTCAGCCGACAACGCAGGTTGGCCAACAGCAACGCATGGCGAATACGTACTTCAAGACTTCACTTTCAATTCCGGCGAAACGATCCCGCAATTGCGACTACACTACCAAACTCTCGGCACCTTGAAGACCTCAGAAGATGGCAAGACCACGAACGCCGTGCTCATAATGCACGGAACGGGCGGATCCAGCGAGCAGTTCCTCAACGCTCAATTCGCCGGGCAGCTCTTCAACCCGGGCCAGCCGCTCGACGCGCAGCGGTACTTCATCATCCTCCGCGACGGCATCGGCCACGGGCGATCCAGCAAGCCGAGCAACAGCGGCCTGGGCGCGCACTTCCCGGGGTACCGCTACGGCGACATGGTCCGCGCCGACCACCGCCTGCTGACGGAGCACCTGGGCGTGGGCCACCTGCGGCTGGCGATGGGGACCTCCATGGGCGGGATGCAGAGCTGGCTGTGGGGCGAGGCCTACCCGGGCTTCATGGACGCGCTGATGCCGCTCGCGTCGCTGCCCGTGCAGATCTCCGGGCGCAACCGCATGTGGCGCAAAATGGCCATGGATGCCATCAAGTCGGACCCGGCGTGGAAGGGAGGCGACTACACCGCCAGCGAGCAGCCGCGCGCGGGGCTGACTACCGCGCTCGACATCCTGACGCTCATGTCGTCCAGTCCACTGCAGTACCAGGCTGAGGCGCCCACGCGGGACGCGGCGGACGAATTCCTCGAGGCCAAGATCCGGTCTGGTCTCGGGTCGACGGACGCGAACGATCTGCTGTTTGCGCTGGGCGCGTCGTTTGATTACGACCCCAGGCCTGAATTGCACAAGATCACGGCGCCGCTTATTGCGGTCAACACGGCGGACGACCAGATCAACCCGCCTGAGCTGGGGATACTAGAGAGGGAAGCACGGGCTGGACTGAGAGATGGCCTGGGCAAGGTTGTCGTGCTACCCATTACGGACGAGACGAGAGGTCATGGCTCGCATACCGTAGCTAAGCTGTGGAAGCATCTTCTGGAGGAATTGTTGCTCAAGACCGAGAAGAGTTGATGTTCAGAACAAGACACTTGCGATTTTGATAGATTTATTTCAGCTCCATTCTGCGGAAAATAATCGGGATTGTAATCTTCAGAGACGGAAGGAGAAATATGTGCCGGGAGTTGCAAGGATTTAACACCGAAGTATACCCATTTGCCAAGAAAGCAAATCGATGTTGTCAACATCCTTGAGAAAATCGTTCCCTGTTTCAAAACTCTCAAAGGGGGCTTGCCCTTGACTCAATACACAACGGCCGGTGCTAAGCTTTATTCAGACAGAAAACACATGTCTGCATAGCACACGCATGAATTTGGCCCACTAAGACTGAGTAAACGGCCCTCAGTTCCGACTGGGCTTTCGCGTTTCTGCTGCCAGGATTGTCGAATTTGAGGCTGACATCCCGGCTTTGCTTATCCCTTCTCCATGTTACAATTACGGTGAGTGAAGAAGGAAATGGGTGCGTATCTTATCACGGTCTGTGCCTAAGAAGGACCGAATTATTGGTCAAGCGGACCGTTGAGATAATCTAAACTAGACAATCCTCCTGCGAGGTATCAGTGGCGTGACCCTGCAGACGCGTAGGCTGCAAGTCATCACGGCATATCTATCTACCTTGATACTTAGGAATCACACATGATTACGAAAATTGCTAAGACTGGGAGGATGGCCCACCTAATATATCGGAGACGACGGGCAGCAGTGCCAAGAGCGCTGACCAAGGCGCGGTCAGATTTTCACAAAGCACCTCACAGCAGAGCTAGACACAATTATTTTTGTTGAGACGTACTCATTGTATTGACTCTCGACCACACTATGAATACAAGGCGCATAACTGCTCTAAAGCAGGAGGGAGCCAAATGCTCCAGCGCCATCTTGAGACCAAGCCCGAGGATGGCGCGTGAAGTATCCAGTATCCCGTCCACCGTAGAGCAACGCCCGATAGAAATATTATACAAGAATTGTAATAGGTCCAATCAGAAAGACGGTGGAAAGCATGGTCTATGTAATCCCTGGTATCAACCCCGTCACTCCTCTAAAGCAACAAAAAACGGCCAAAGCGGACCCCGTCCACTACTTCCCAAGTGGGAGAGCAGCAGTAGAAATCGTGAAGGCGATTTAGGCCTTGATGTCACGGGCGTGGCGGCGCTTCTTGCAAGCAGCCTTGGTGGCGACAGGGGCAGAGCTGCTGGTGGAGGAGGCAGCGGCGGTCGTCGCAGCGGCAGCAGTCGTCTCAGCGGCGACCGGGGCGGCGGAGGAGGAAGCAGCCGCGGTGGGAGTGGCAGCGGCGGCGCTGGAGGCGACCGCAGAGGAGGCAGAGCCGGAGGAGGAGCCACCCTGGGAAGCACCAGAGGAGCTGAAGCCCAGAGCGGGACCGGGGATGGGGTAGGAGGAGAAGTCCTGGTAGATGTTGAAGAGGATACCCTCATCGTCGGCGGTGTACAGGGAAGTTCCGGCGGTTCCCGAGGGGAAAGAGCCGCTGCCACCGGTGACCTGGATGTTGACACACTGGGGGTAGTTCTGGGCACCGTTGGCCTGGTTGGCCGAGTGCAGGGCGATGATCTCGTGGCGGAGAACGTAGTTACCCGCGGGGGTGCCCTCGGGGATGGTGATCTCCCAGGCCAGGTTGTTGGCGAGGATCTCGTCAGAAGCCCAGCTGCCGGGGTTGGAGCCGGAGATGACACCAGCCTCCTGGATCTTGACCCAAGACAGAGTGGTCTTGTCGACGGAGGTGGGGTCGTCAGCGGGGGCGAGGTAGTCGATGACGGGGCCGTGGTGAGAGTCGGGCCATGTGTTCCAGATCGCCTTAATTTTTTCGCCCGCAGCAACGGTGGCGTTGTTCAGGGCACCGTTGGAGGCATCACGGTGGCAGATGATGTCGGCGTCAGCGTAGGCATCGGGGGCAACGAAGCCGTTGTCAGAAGCGGAGGTGCTCCAGGCAATGAACTCGTTTCCGGTCTTGGTGCCCTGGCTGGTAGCCCACTGCTCGTCGAAACCCTTGTAGGTGACACCGCCGATCTCCCAAGAGGAGACGTATCCGTGGGCGGAGACGAGGCTGGCGCCAGCGGCCAGAGCGAGAGCGATGGGGGACTTGGCAGGCATTTTGATGACTGTTGTGTGTTTTTGGTAGGACTGAAGGGACCTGAACAAATCGATGTACAGAGTGGTGCGATGTGATGAATAACCGGCTGGCGGAATGAATGAATCTACTGCAGTCAATACAGCGACGAGCGAAAGAATGAAGCCCGAAGGAGTGTCTTCGAAAGAATGAATGTGGTGAGTTGATGACGAGAGAGTCTGGAGAGAAGGCAAGAAAGTCAGACCTCTCTCGGCCGACGACGTGCCCTTCTTATGATGATCACTGGCGACGGGACCCCCGTCTGCCCATGTTCACCCTGGGGTCGATTCATGGGCCTCGATTGCCTCGTACTACGGTAGCTAGCCTCACTGCCTCGCTGCCTCCCCGCTGCATTCGCACGCTGCACTCGCAGAGCCATGGAAAGGGGAGAGGGGGGCTGCAATCGTGGACCCAGGCGAGGCCCCAGAAAATTACCGATATGGTGTAAACAAGATGAACAGGACCAGGCTCGGCCGTCTTGGCAACAAGGTTACCGACAAGGTTGAGGCTCTTGATGGAGTCGCACGCGTCGACAGGGCTGCTCCCGCCTATCGCTTATTCGTTTGACGGCAAGGCGGGACCCAGTCCTCCCAAGCTTGCAGCACATCCGCCCAGGGGGCGGCTCCAGCCAGACGCTCGTCGACCTTTGGGCGTTGTTTCATTTCCACGAGACTTGTGGTTGGTCGGCCTAGGCAACACAGGCTGGCTGCTTGCGATGTCACCCTGAGGCTGCAGCTCTTGTCGCGCCGCACTTACCGCTCAGGGGCAAGCCGAGGGGGCGTGGCCGACGACGACATCGTCAGTGCCCCCTGAATCCTTGATCCGGAGAAAAAATCCTCAAATTGGGATTGGGGGTCGTTTGGTCTGCTGAAGGGATTTCTGGGAAATTTCCGTGTGGCCCCTCCTTGTGTTTCAAGCAGAAAGCCTTGGCACGTCGGTAGGCCTTTTGCAGGAATTCGTGCCCGTGGCCTAGCAGACACTGCTATGCACAACGCGGCATCGCGTGCTGGAGGCGTGGATCTGATGCGAGCTAGCCTGTCATTAGCATGCTATGTGAAGAACAGAGTTTATGCGTGGGAGGTGATGCACAAGACGATCGACTTTACCCGCGTGGCCGGGATTCCATCATCGTGCCAAGTCCCAAGATCGACAGGATCTCCAGAGCTTGGCCATCCAGTCGTGGGCCATAGAGTTCAGAGGCTCAGTCAGCCCGCACTGACCATACTGTGATGTTCTATCTCCGTACCATAGTATTCCCTGACAGGCTTGGCTCACCGTAATGGCGCTATGATGAACGGCGCGCGAGTGAGGGCGGTTCACACGATGGAGGATTTCCTCCAAGGCGCTCCCTACTGCTCACCTGCATCCCTCAGGTTTCATCGACCTGCATCGATCCCGAAAGAAAGCTCGGCCAGCCGCAATGTGGACAACCGAGATGAGAATGTCGAGTAGCCGCTTAGTGTGGTCTTGGCATTGACACCAACAACCGCCCCCTTTGACGCCCACTCCACCGCATCCCTCACTATGCCGAAGCTGTGCACTTTCGGCTCGAGGACCGACGGTGAGCAGACCTTTGACCAATTATTCTCCTGCAAAATCTGGGTCTGTGATGAAAGATCTAGATTGTGGGTTACAAGGTCGGTCAATTGACGGCCAGCCCGAATAGGTCCACGGTCACTTCTGAGGACTGGTAGGGAGACCGCTGTCAACGACCACGACCAGTGACCAGCCAGACTCACCCTCTGACAAAAAGCGGTTTATCGAACAATATCAAAGCTGCAAGAACATCGCGGCAGGGATATGCCGGAAAAATACGCATTGTCGATGGACTCCAGTCTGACCTCGGTTGGTTGACTAATAATTGGTTAATATTGTATCTGAATTTTGAAATGTTTGTTGTCCTTTTATGTATTGTATAAATCCCGGATCTTTTCCGATGTCGCATCCTTGCATTTCGTTCAGGCTGTGCTCTTGGATGCTTCGGCAATCCAATGGTCCGTCTCTCTCTTCAACTCCCTCTTCACATACCAGACGGTAGCCAACGCCCACACCCCAGCCCACCCGAAGGGTACCGACCAGCCGATGGCGTAGGCTGCATCTTCGCTGACCGTGAAGATGAGGATGGTGCAAACGACTGCCATTGCTTGAGCTCCAACGGCCCAGAATACCCCTAGCCGCCGCAGCATGGTTCGAAATATGTGGCTGGCTTCATATCTTCTGTTGAGAGCCTCCCGAAAGGCTGTTCCTCCAGAGCCATCCACTGCACAGATATCCTCGATCAGGGTGTACACACATGGTCGCAGCTGGGCACCCTTTGGTATAGATGACAGACGAAAAGGAGCCGGGACGCGAAACACGCGTAGGATATCGACGATGAGCATCTCGGTGCCAAAGGTGTAGAGCATGGTAGTCAAAGGCATTGCGACTAGTCGGATTGGTGGCCACTCCTGAACAGTGCCTCTGTTGAGAAGAAACTGGGTCAGCTTGATACAAACAGATGTGACAGGCAAGCAAGAACCCGGTAGCACTCACACTATCAACTCGACCATGATGATCAACCAAGCCAGGGTGTAGTTCCAATGGAAGGCATCAAGATACCATCTGTGGGCCCCGATAACTCGGCAAACACTGTTCTTCTTCCACAACCTCCAGAACCGCACGAAGTACTCAAGAATACTGGCACCGCCGATGGCAGCGGTGACGATGCTGTAGACGGTGTTGGCCGACATCTTGGGCTTTTCGCCCTCCTTTACACTCCCCGGTCCGACCCCATACCACAGCCCATAGTACAAGGCGATGGGCATGACGACGGAGTCGAAGATGATGAAGAACCAGAAAATGAAGATGGCCCGATACCGTGTGCGCAGGGTATAGTCCAGCGGCGGTGGCCTGGGCTCGAGCAGCCGGGGCGCCGCGCCGGATGTGGCCGAGGCATCCGAGCCCGGGTCTCGGCCCTCGACAGCTTCGACAACGTGCTCGGCGTCGAGGCGGGCCTGTTGGGATGACTTCCGCCGTGCAATAGATATGCTGGGTCTTGCGTAAGGTCCATCGAAACGCCTGTCGAATTCAACGCTGGACCGTACAGCTCGCTGGCGTGAAGAGTTGGCGTTTGTAGGGGCGTGGGTCGGCGGCGGCGACTGGGGCGGCTGGGTATGGTCATTGAGGGCCGGTAAGCTGTGTGATCTCTCGTCTTTGGTCCGACTAGGCTGGTCGGGCTTCCTGCCGACATCAAGAGAGTGTCGACCGAGTGGGCCCGGTTTCTGGTCCGAGTGCAGGCCGGCCCGTGGCTTCTCGCCAACAGCTTCGTCGTCCACGGGCGGAACGACCTCGCCCTTCTCCCTTTGTGCCGGGTCATTCTTGTCGTCCATGATGTTGCAATCGTGTAGACAATTGCGGACGATGAAAGATTGACACAATGTAAACTTGAAAAGGGAATTATCGCTTCACAGACATGTCTAGAAGGGGCGGATGATGTTTACTTTTGGGCTCAGCTCAGGTGCAACACGCAGTAGTGCAGGTAGGTTTGGTCTGCCAAAGTAATGGAGCCAGAGAACCAGAGGTTACACGCACACAGGGATCATAGGTGAAGTGACGTGTGTATGGGACAAGCCAAGACCCAGATCATCATCGAACGGGCTATCAACACAGCAATTTTAGAGCAGAGAACTGGAGGGAAAACGGGCCAGGAGTTAATGATCCGGCCGTTCCTGCTCTTCCGTTGTGTGTTCTGGCTGGTGCTCGGGGAGCCGGGGTGTAGTTTCTGGTTTCGACGGGTTTGGGTTTGTGATATCATACCGTTTGGTCCGTAAGAGGATGATGTCATGAGCTGGCGTGGACCCACTCGCCCCTTCCCGCAAACCGACCTCACACTGCTCTGCGGCCGCACGTCGTGAGACATAGCGAAACACGGACACGGGCTCTACATTGGAGAATTGATAGGAACACAAAAGGCTCGGATGGCAATGGGTTGTTGACTGGCATCGAGTTGATGCAGCATTGGGTCGAAGCAATTTCAAGCAATGAGAATCGATGGGGCACCCAGCAAGAACAAGCAACTGACTAGCCCACTGCTAAGCTGCCAATGTTCCTGCCAACCTTATCCCGCAGCCAGGCCAAGTAGCGCAAAGACGACGGAAGCTATGCTGGGCAGGCAATCAAGAGTAACCCCAATGCAAGCAAGCATGGCCTAGTGGGCCGAAGCTTGGGTGTGTACCTGACCCAAGGAATAAAGGCGCATGCGCATACACATGCAGATGGACTACCTCCAAGTCCCAAAATAGGAGAAGTGCTAATGGTGGCCATCGAGAATCGAAATTTGGGCGCCCTCGGCGGCTGCCGCTCGACTGCCACGCCCAGGCACATAATACCAAGAGATGCACCCTACTGCCCAGTGTTTAGAGCTTTTGCCCAGCCGTCTGAACTGGGCTAGGCTCTCTCGCAGGCCAGTGCCTACCTGTGTACGACCAGGCATCTCGATTGACTCCCTTCCTCCTGGTCAGCTCGCCGCCTGTCTCAATCGGAACGCTCTGTTCCAAAAGCCCAACCGACACACACACTATCGATCCATCTCGACACCAGCGCTCACCAGCCGAACAGCTCTTGAACCCCAATGGCTGGGATCGATGGGCTCGGCTCGCTCACTCCTGCCTAGGTAATCGGGCGAAGGCGTCCAGTTTCTGAGGATCAGTCACAGGACCCAGTCAAGGTTGCACCGCCGATCGTCAGCCAAAGACAATGGCGCCGAGCCCAGTGTCAGCGCGCCGCGCCGCGCCGCTGCGATGTCTGCCTCTCGTTCCCTCGTGGCGTTGCCTATTAGCTAGCACTCAGAACCACTAACTGGTGTTGGGATGGGCGTGTATGTGTGTGCCGTCAATCCTTGGGGGCTGGCCACTCAGTGCCACCGCTTCGATTCCCCAATGCCTCCCTGATGCACGTCCCTGTGTTTGATGCACCACCACCAAAGTGCGCTGCCCGGCTATGCAAACCTAATGTAACCCCCCAAACCTGGACGTGTTTCTTGTCACTACGAAACAGGCAAGTGCAACAAAAGGATGTGCGGCACTTCTGTGCCCATATATAGTCTACTACAGGGCCCGCCGTTACGCTCAATTGGGAGTTGCTGTTGGAAGCATTTGACCAGTAGACACCTACCTGCCAACTTCATATCAATTCAATTAATTTCAGTCTAATTTCAATGTCCAGTATTTCCAAGACCACTATTCATCATGAATCCGAGGCTTGAGCAAAGTTGTCAGTACAAAGCCAAACGAATATTCATATGTTGTGACGGGACATGGGTCAATTCTCTTGGCCCAAAGGACGAGCCTCCATCTAACGTGTAAGTTGGTTTGTAGTTTCAAAATTTGCGCGAGGGGCCTACGTGGATGTGCATGCGCAGTCTCGATGTCCTAGCATAACATACACGACCACTTCCCTCGAGACACAGCACTTTGGAGGGAAGACACTTGGGCCCTCTGGAATATCTACGCCAACCGTCAGTTCTGACAGATAGTTCGGACTGCTGACACGAACGCCGCCCAGGACAAAGCTCTCACGAAGCCTCAAGCGATTTTGTACAGATGGCACCAGTCAGATCATTATGTACTCACCTGGTGTGGGAACCGGGCCTTCCAAGCTTGATATGCTCACCGGTGGTGCATTTGGTGAAGGTCTAGACCAAGTGAGCTTCAAGAGCCGAGAGCAGCCTACAAATAATTATACGGGGCATCTGACAAAGACCAGGATATTCGTGAATGTTACAATTTCGCATGCGCCAACCACATCGATGGGGACTCGATCATTCTCGTCGGCTTCTCAAGAGGAGCTTTTACCGCCCGCTCAGTGGCAGATTTGATTGCCTCAATCGGATTGCTGACTACAGAGGGCATGAATAATTTCTTCCCTATCTTCAGGGATTACGAGAACATAGGCGATGAGAAACGATCATCGAGCGAGTTCCTATTCCAAGACCTGATCCCTTACAATGGGGAGAAGGGCAAGGCCAAGATCCTTTGGGAGAACAAACGTAAGGAACAATACAAGCAGTGGCTAAAATCGGTGAGCCGTGACTTTGCCTCGCGTTGCGCGACACCTCTAGGCTAACAGGTGCGCAGAAATCGTGGACGCGCGATACATACCGGAATGACTCGACCGAAATCAGAATTAAGGCCGTCGCAGTTTGGGACACAGTCGGTTCGCTTGGGATTCCGCCCGTCCCCCTATTTGGTATCCGAGGGTCAGCCGACCAGTGGAAGTTCACAAGCACCCATGTCTCCAGCAAGGTCGAGAACGCATTCCAGGCCTTGTCACTGGATGAACCCAGGGCCGCCTTCCGTCCTGCGCTTTGGGAGCGACTCGAAGACAACAATGTGACCAACCTGAAGCAGGTGTGGTTTCCAGGAAATCATGGCGACGTTGGAGGTGGCTGGTATGACCAGCAGATGGCAAACATTTCTCTTGCCTGTAAGTGTCGCAGTTGCCCAAAGTGGTCACAAGGAGCACAGGCTAACAGTCACTCGTAGGGATTTGCGACCAGCTTAGCACACTCGGCGTCGAGTTCAACGCCCGTCGCCTCACAAGAATCTTCGTCGACGGCCTGCGCTACAACGCGGCTCACCCCTATCCTTACGTTCCTCCACCAACCTTCCTACTACCAAACTTCATCTGGAAACCACTCCTCCGACACGGCCACCCACGCCCCAAGCCCTGGGCCTCCTCACCAGCCCTCTGCCCGCCGCCAGCCAAGGACCAGACCATCGACTCGGAGAACTGCACAGGCAAGGACCACCACCCAGACGGCAGCCCGCAGCGCCTGTGGGAAATCGGCCCTCCCCGCCCGTGGGCGCTGGGGCAGACCCGCGGCCCGGAGAGCGGGCTGCAGCTCGCGACGGGGACGATCGTCAGGCACCCGGGGTGTTTCACGCGCGCGGACCCGGACACCAACCTCGACACGGAGGAAAGCCTCGTCAACACGGACGAGCGGATCCACAGCTGCGTGCGCGTGCGGCTTGTCTGCGGGGGCATGGGCATGGACGACCGCGGGGCGTGGCCGTGCCCGTCGCTGCTGCGGGACGACAGCAGCAGCGCGGGGAGGCCGGTCTGGAGGCTCGAGAGGGCGGGGGCCGATGAGGTGGAGCGGGCGACTGGGCCGCAGGGGGCTTGGTGGGAGGAGGAGCTCGAGAGGGCCGGGATGGGGTACGATGAGAACTGGATGTATAGGTTCCAGAAGGGCGATGGGCAGTGGAGGTGGGTGTTTGACTCGGACGCCGTGGTCAAGAACGCGGCTGGCGTTTCGGTATCACCGCCTGTGAGGGTGCTCCCTGAGGAGCCTGTGACAGGCTACTGGGAGAGGCATCTGTTGGCTTTGACGAGGGGCCAGACGGACGTCTGGAGGTGGGCCGAGGTGAATACACCTGAGTGGGCTGCAACGGGTGGCGGCGTCAAGTCGGTTGGAAAGGAGTAATTTGATCTTGAACTCGCTGCTGCGATTGGATTGAAAGATACATTTGTGGCTCACAACCAGCGGCCAACAAAGAGAGGGTCAGCTGTTGACGACGTCGTCCAGCCTGCTCTTTTCAACTTATTCTGCAGGCCAAACTTTTACCCGATCTTTTTCAACATCATCTCCGAGTTCATCTGAGGATTGATGACTTCGGATAGTAAGATATGCCCAGGACGGTAGTGTATCGACTTGGCTGCCATGTCTAGCAGCGGAGCGTAACAGTCGCCATCATGTTTACTCGCACACACGAGCAAACCCTTTGCGAAGAAGTTCTTTTAGTGATTTCTGCAGACACATTGGGTGATTCGCAACCGAGAATCGAGGGTTTTTCTAGTAGAGGACCTTGAGTGAAAAGGTTAGTTTGTCAGGTATCTAGGTAGAAGACGTAGGCAGTTGAGATACTCAGTCACCAACAGTGCTCTTCTCCCCCTGGTAATGGAAGATTTGCACCATCGCGGTAGAAAGCTCGACAATCAACATTGACAAACTTTCTTTGCAGATGGGAACTCCGGGAAACAAGCGAGAAGAAGCTTCTTCCTCGCATCGCCAGCAAGCTGGCGGCTGCAACGAAAAAGATAGTGATTTCGTCGCAAGGACGCAAGGATCCAAAAATTAGAAAATGACCGCCACAAGTATCTTGGCCACCATGATCCGAAAACATAATGAGCGGCTAAGTCGCTCTTGGCTGAATTGCCAGAAATTGTTCTCATGGGACCAGCTGTTTCTCGCCAGCAACCCAGTGTCTTCCCCCACGGACCCTTGAAAACGGGAGAAACCCAACATCACACGGCTTTGCAAGGCTCAGGACAGGTACGCAGGCTTGCGAGGAATCACCCTCCCGCCAGTGTAGACGCGTAACAAGCCCAGGGGAACTGTGATCGATCGCGAGCTCCTAATCAGCAGCCCCCGAGCCAAGCGCCAGGCCCCAGCTACCGAACCGATGGGCACCGCGTGCTGCCCGTGTTGAAACGCGCAGTCGCTGCTGTGACGTGTGGGAGTTGGACCCTCCGCCACGGATGCCCCGCAAATGGCCGCAGAAGTGAAGTAGGGCTTTATGAAAAGTGAGGCCAGACTCGCATGCGTCGCCAAATCGGCGTGTCGCACCCACCGAAGGCTCCCCAGCAGCCTTGTGGGCGGTGCGACAGTGCTCTGATGGTCCCAATCGGACGTGCCCCACCGGGCACGGCTGACTCCAAGGAGTGACCGCGTTAAGAAGTGATGATATCGTCTTTGCAAGCAGTGAGCCTCAATCAGAGCACCTCAAAGGGGTGGTCGGTCATGACCAGACCCACCGCGAAAGGAGTGAATCTGGTCGTGCCCTCGATATGGATGGGAAGAAGCAAACAAACAATTAAGCTACTCGAAAGTGAATTCTAAATACGTGGTGGGTAGCTCCCCTCCATCAGACAGCTTAGCTTTCGGCCAATCAGATTATTTCCTTTCCAAGTGGTCAAGAAAGGGGTAGCTGAGCTGGGGCTGATGTCTCCCTCTCAACGACAGCCCTGCCGCTACCATCCTCACGCCCGACGGTCAGCCAGCAATTTCCAAGGTCAATCTGCGCCAGGCCCCAAGATACCTCCAGCTGCAAGCAAATAAGTGACTAGCTTTACCGTTTGTTATTGAAGTGAAGTGAGATCACAAGCAATTGTATGACTGATCGTACTGTTTGCCTCTGCAGCAATGTTAATATTTAAAGCAAGTGAACAGGCTGTACTGTGAACGAAGAACAGTGAAATTTTCGAAACTCTAGTCGCTGGCAAGGAAGTGAATAGCTTCACCTCCACTCGTACCAATATAAATAGCCCCTCGAACAAATCTTCCTCCTTTGCCAATTCTGATTCTGTCCTTCAACCGAGCAATCTTCCGTCTGCTCTCTACCAGCTGACATCGTCACAACAGTCTTGTGGTCTTGATATTCCGACAAACCCCTATTCGTTATCTACTTAGACAAACCACCCATGCCCACACAGGACCACTATGTCTTCCCACCGTGGCGATCTTGCTTTTACCAAGCCTTTCCAGGGAAACACCTCTTCCCCACAGAAACTCAGCAATTCTCGTTGGGCTCCTGGTGGATTCGAAGACCAGAGAATCGCCGATCAGAAGATGGCCCTCGATCAGGCGCCAAAGAATAAGGCGACGACCCCTCCTGCCACGAGCATCCAACCCTCTCGATGGTCCACAGGCCCCATCGAGCACAACAAGACCCAACGCAAAACCAACCAGCAAGGCTACAGCATCGGTGAGAGACCGCCCTCGAGTTCGAGACCGAAGCAACAACGCCGTGGTACCGGTACCAACACCTATAAACCCTCCACCGCGAAGGCCACAGCGCCTCCGCGACGACTCATTGGCCCGCTCTCCGAGGAAGAGAAGTCAGTCAAGATGGAGAACCCATTCTTTGATCCCGAGAAGCACAAGGGCCTTGGCAGCTCCCGTTGGGCCAACGACGATGAACCTTCTCCCTCTGTCACTCGGACTACGGTCACGCCTCGACGAACCATCGGCCCGCTCTCTGATGAAGAGAAGACAGTTCACCTGGAGAATCCGTTCTTCGACCCTAAGAAGCACAAGGGTCTTGGAAGCTCGCGTTGGGCCAATGAGTAAATGGGCGAGGATTACGGCGGACGACGGAAGACAAGGATCCTCTGGAGGGCGGAACCACCACGACACGACTATAGATCAAGCGGTGGATAATCAGCCGAAAGGCACACTACTACTTTCTCCATCACGGTGTCTTCTTCCTACTTCACATCTCATACTGGAAGAAGTACGTGACAGATAAGAGCCAGGTGTCCCGCAACCTCTACGCGTTGGCCCGCGATGAGATGGCCCAGGGTATCATCGAATGCAGCACGCAGCATAGGCAGCAGGCCTGGGTGAGCCTGATTTGAAGGAGAAGGAGAACTAATAGTAGCTACACAATGAGAATGTGCTGGCAGCCAAGAATTATCTTTACCAATCGTGAATGCGTTCTATGTGTGATGATCTATCCTGATAGTATGACTTCGTGAGGAAGCTTTGTAAGTCTAAGGCAGGCCCAGCCAGACTACTGATAGAATGCCGCGGATCCTTTTGGAATTGCACTTGTATACGTTGCGAGTACGTTTTTGTTTCAATCGAGGTTCGACGTACTCTCACCTGGGCTTGACATACTAGGCAAATGACTACATCCAGACATCCCTACGTGCGTAATACTGAGAGGGAATATGTCAATGTGTTTGCTCAAATGCCGGAATTGATTTACTGGGATGGTTCCATCAGATGTCAGCCTGTTGATTTTCCCAGATCCAGCTAGGACTATAAACATGGTCAACCCCGTGGGACATAATTGGAAGCTTCCAGACTAGGGTATTTGGCACATTGTCTGGGCATCAGCATGCTGCAGGTTTGAGACACAAGAACCAATCACTCCTTCATTAGCCGCTAGGAATAGCTCTCGGGTTCCACCTATGCAGCCTCTCATCATTTCGCGGCGTGGGGGCTGAAAACAAGGACGTAAAGTCTTGGAAGCGCCGGTCCAAAGACGGAGGGACTCAAATACCGGCACTTGACACTTCTCTGCTTCAATCTGTATTAAGACTTCGACTCTTGTTGGGTTCGCCGAATGTCACTCAACAACACAAACGACACATTGCAGGGATGGACATCTTCATCAGAGGGCCGAGGCACGCTCGACATCATTTGGTCTTGTTTTGCAACTATCTTTCTGTCGACATGGTCTGCCATTTGCTTAAATGTGCCCAACCCCAGTGACACAGTCTGGACATACTTCAAGCGCAAGACCTGGATAACCTTCATTTCCTTGATGGGGCCGGAATATTTGCTCGGGTTCTCACTCGGCGAATGGCAGTCGGCCAGGGCGTCTGTCAAATACTTCAAGCAGCTCCGTCAAGATGGCAGGTGGACGGTGAGGCACGGCTTCTTCGCCGATATGGGCGGGTTCACCCTACAGACACGAGACAATACCAGATTCTTCCTCGACACTAAATGTATCATCTGGATGCTTGAGCGCCGGGCGATCTCACTCGACCAATTTGAACAATGGTTCCTTTTGGACCAAAAGATTATTGAGGATCTCAACAAGTCTGACACATTTGTCCGCGTTCTTGCCGTGTGTCAGGCGTTATGGTTCTGTATCAACATCACAGCTCGGGGCCTGCAGGGACTTGCCGTGACCACGCTGGAGGTAACTACTATCGGGCTCATCGTCGACAGCATCTTGGTATACTATGTCTGGAAGGATAAGCCACATGATGTGGGATCGTCAATTATCATCGAATTGGATCTGACGATCGATGAGCTGTTACTGCTGGAGGAAGACGAGGAACTGCGCAACCGCCCCTACTTCCGAACACCACTCGATTTCACCAGCCGCGAAGTGTGGGCTTTCAACCTCTTCTATCACTACCTGATGAACATCGTCAAGAGTATGCGGCCCCTCAAGGAGAATCGACCATCTTTAGGGAGACGATCCGACAACGACGTCCTCCCCATAAAGGGGTTCCCATTGATTGTGAACATATTTGCCACTTTCGCATTTATGGGAACAAACTTCATCGCATGGAACTTCCACTTCCCTACGCCCACAGAGGGACTACTATGGCAGATCTCATCTTGCGGACTAGTCGGCATCGCTGGTGTCGGACTTCCCTTTACCGGAATCATGTACAGCGAGAAGAAGATACAAGCGATACAGAGAAGAACAGAAGCCTACCGGCAGGCCCACGATGAATCAGCTTACCCGGGAAAGGCTGCGAGTTTGCAAGATCGACTGTTGTACAGGCTGCGTAGTATTGGGCTCAAGCTAAGGAATAACAGCCGAGAGAAGGACCCGAACCTGGATGTCTCTCTTTTGGTGGTGTTCTTCGTGGTGCCAGGGTTTGCGATATACACCGTTTTCCGGCTCTATATCATAGTGGAAGATATTATATCCTTCCGTGCGCTACCTGCTAGTGCATACTCTACGGTAGATTGGTGGCAGTATGTACCTGCCATCAGCTGAGGAGTGGGTTGCTCTACGTTCCAAAATTTTGGTCGACATACTCTTGAATCTCTGTTCTTGCAAGGAGGCACATATAGACTTTTTCTAATTCTTTTAATTACCCTCCTAAGCCGTGGCAACAATTATTTCAATGGAAGCAGTCAGAATAAATGGAGAAAATGACAGTTTAAGTTCGGTGTGTAGGGCTGTTGACAGGCACCATTTAATCATCTGCAAATTAGTATTCAGAGGCCGTATAAATTATATATCAAAATGTGAAGCCACTCACGCCGTTGCGGTCAAGCCGTCAAGGTCGCAACCAACCACCTTGGTAGTGATACTGTTTGTTCTTGAAGCAGAGTGGAGTATCAAGCAATTTAGTGACTGCTCATGCCGTTTGCTATTGAAGTGAAGTGGGTATTTAAGGCAAGTGAATATCCCCTCGATGGGCACAGTCTAGCAAGGATAGCAAAACCTTGGGCGCTGGCGAGAAGTGAATAGCTTCCCGCCGGTCGGCAGCAATATAAATATCTCCTTGACTAATTCCCTCTCCCATCTCAATTCTGATTCTTCCCCTCAACCTCTCGTCTGCTCTCTACTCTCTACATACCAAGATTCTTTCTATTTCTGCGGACACAACATCTCACCATTCCCCTCTCCGCCACCTATTTTAGAAATCCCCCACTGAATAACGAAAGCCTCGCAATGTCGGCTCACCGCAACATGTCGACCTCGATCAAGCTCCCCCAAGATCACCACGTCTCGAAGGGCCTCGCTGCCTCCCGCTGGGCTCCTGGTGCCATCGATGATCAAATGATGGATGATCAGCAAATGACCGACGTCAGCACGTCCACCAGCGAAGCCTCCAAGCCGATGACGAACAGCCTCACCAAGTCTCGTTGGGCTCCTGGTTCCCTCAATGATCAGGATCAGCAAATGACCGGCGTCAAGCTGCAGACCGACGAGGCGCCCAAGTCGAATGCTAACAGCCTCGTCAACTCCCGATGGGCCACAGAAGCAGCCGAGTCCCATCCGGCTGGTAACAACAAGACTACCAAATCCCAGCAGAAGAGACACCCGAACTCGATGCTCAATCAGACACGCTCCCCAGCTTCTCTAGGCCGCAGGGCTGCTCCTACCACTGACAAGCCAACCACGACCACCCACCGTATCATCGGCCCTCTCTCAGAGGAGGAGAAGACGGTGAAGATGGAGAATCCCTTCTTCAACCCAGAGAAGCACAAGGGTCTTTCGAGCTCTCGCTGGGCAGACTAGTAAGACCACGCATAAGCGCCATCCCATAGTTCCTAGCTGACATTTCGCTTCCAGGCTACATAGCGAGAGAGAGGACCGGAACAGTGAAGGATGGCGGATAGCAACAATTCTGTGTGGGAATGAAGCACCCTAGGCATCATCAGGATTGGAGGCTGAATTGACGACAGCA
Source organism: Diaporthe sp. HANT25 (assembly GCA_013435955.1). Lineage (NCBI taxonomy): Eukaryota > Fungi > Ascomycota > Sordariomycetes > Diaporthales > Diaporthaceae > Diaporthe > Diaporthe sp. HANT25. Next base: position 1,007,277 of record JACBFG010000005.1, on the reverse strand, counting down.
TAACTAGCTCCACAATGACAATGCGCCACTGACCAGATCATCTGTCCTGATTGCGAGTGCTCTATATTTTCATTAACTACACTGATAGTGACATATCATTGCGGAGTCTTGCAAGTACGTAGAAAAGCAAGCCCAACTGAATTAGCCGAATAGCACAGTATCTCTGTGCAGTGCTACATTGAGAATAATTTCCAACTAATACCTGATGTGTCCTTGGCTGGACTTGATATTTCAGGCCAATGGATACTCCCGGACATCCTTCCTATGTGATCTTGACAGTAAGGTTGTCAACGTATTCGCTCAAATGCTGAGATCGGTGTGCCTACATGAGAGGGAAATCTAAAGGTCAGCTTTATGCGAGATGGCTCCCAAATGCAGCGAAGAATGTCTTGACATTCCACAAGACGTTTGATGGAATTTAGTCTGCGGGTCATGAACCCTTCATGATGCATTGTACATTTTTTTTAGAATCATGAATCGAAATGAAGTCTATTTTGTCTAAAATCTGCGGGAAAGCAATTCTAAAAAGTCTATATCTCCAAGCTAGTCCGACTCTTACCAATACTCCGCCTAATCTCAGCATCCTCATTCTGCTTCTTGACATTGTCCCACCCGGGAAGCTTGACGGAGTGGTCCAAGGCGACGGGCAGGCCCCTGTGCCTCCCACGTATCATCATCATGATCATGACGAGCTTCGAGCCCGTGTACCAGCCCCCGCAGAAGCTGAACGAGGCGTCTGGCAGCCCCGTGGACAGGCCGATGTTGGTGTACCCGGACACGATCTCGAACATGAAGTTGAAGACGCTGTAGGTCCGCGGGTCCGCGATCGAGTGGGACGTCTCGATGAGAGTCACGAGGAACAGCGCGAACGCGATGGCCCAGATGTCGTGCGACAGCTGGCCGCGGAGGTGCTGCGACACGAGGCTCACGTGGCCCTCGGGCGTCGAGGTGGAGCCCGGTGCACCGCCGGGCTTCTCGTCGAAGTTGATCTCCTCAGAGCGCTTGAGGCGCGGCCTCGCCGTCACGCCCACGCCCTGGAAGTTGTTCATCCTGTTCTGGATCTGCTTGCCCACGAAGGAGGTGCCCCGCCTGCCGACGGTGGCTAGCTTCTTAACAGACTTGGTGGACATGCGGGATTTGGCTTGTGACACGCCCGACGCGGAGACGGCAGTCTTCTCTGGGCCAAGCTCAGAACCGAACGTTGGTGGGTGTAGGGCTGATACAAAGGTTGGGAGCTCATCTGTCGATTCGTTGTTTGACGGCTCTGTTTCCTCGTTCTTTTCAGGTTCGGTGGTATAAATTCCTAGTGACCGTTCTTCGTACACCTGGAACAATGTTAGTAAGAATTGTTCACAGTATGCAGAGAATTGGTGGTACGAGACCACAAATACAGTTCAAGTGGGAAGCCATCAAGAACATGAGAACTAGAGCGTCCCCCGCACTTACATTTGAGTTACGCATTACAATAATCTCCGGATACGCGGAAATGTACATCACGATGACCCACAGAACCAGGACGTCGAAATAGAGGCTCGATACTGAAACGACAGCGAAACCACCAGAAGGAATGGCTGAAGGCAGGAAGGTTAGCGAAGATGTTTTACCAAAGTCACGAAGTAAAATGGTTACACATGGGGCTGAAAGCATCAAGTGGTAACTTACTCAGTGCCTGGAAGACAGCAAGCCCGACTCGCTTCGCGACCGGGATTGCCTCGATGGCAGAATTGCCGATGCTGAGAACCAGCAATAAGACCCAGTCCATGACCGCGATAGTGGAGAACATGGTGACGAAGACAAAGTTGGCCTTGGCTGGGAACATCATCATGTATAGACGACGCGGGTACTTCAAGATGAAATCGAAGGCTTCCTTCCAGACGGTGTAGTCATCATCATCAACACATATTTTCAGCATGAAGCTGCAGAAGTAGACGGTCGCCCTGAGGAACGCAGGGAACGCAGCATTTCCAGCGAGAGAAAGGATCGTCACGATGGTCAGGACAAAGGCGTCGTTGTCAAAGGCTGCGACGCCTGCGTCGAGGAGCGTCATGCCGGCGTTGTTGAACGAAGAGATAGCCAGGAAGATGCCGGCCCACCACGAGTTCTGAGAGTTGACGGCTGTGATGCTCTGGCTGTGCACAAAGAGCCAAGCGCCGAGGGCGATGGCCCCGAGGAGCTGCCAGAGGAGGAAGTAGACGCAGACGATGGTGAAGAGAACCTTCAAGGCCCGGTATTCGACGCCACCCAAGTACTCGCGCTGTGCCTCCGTGAGGTCGAAGAACTGGCCGTTCCTACCGATAGACGCCTTGTTCTCGTGGATGAAGGTCCTGAAGTCGAACTCTTCTGAGATGGACTGGCGGCCGTCGTCACGACTGAAGGGCCTCCGCCTGGTGGTCGTGTTCGACTTGGGCGACAGCGGCTCGGCGCTGGTGGAGAGTTCGAGCCTCTGGCCTTCCTGGATGGGACCGAGCATGCCGGATCCTGGTGGGGGCTCGTGGCTTTCGGTCCGGTTGTGCCCCGGGTTCTTGTGAAAACCGGAAAGCTGGAAGGCGTCTGCCTCGGCGCGCCGCTCGTGTCTGCCCTTTTTGGCCTTTCGTTTGGAACCCTTGAAGGACGACATCACAGGTAGACCAATCATTGCGCCAGCCATGCCGACTATGGTGCCCGTCTTTTTCATCCTCTTGTTCCGCTCGGCCTCGACAATGTCTTCGAATCGCTTCTCGAAGACGCGGGCGCGGAGCCAAATTGTGAAAATAGAGACAAAAACGGGACTTCCCAGGATCATCATCAAGGCGATAATGACCTGCTGGGCGGTCGAGAGCTTGCTGATGTCGACGGTGTTCAGGCCGGAGGTGGTGAAGGAGGACACGACGAGGAACAAGCTGTCGATGAAGCTGACGCTGTTGCTTGGGTGCGACAGGCCGTGGAAGATGCCGGCAAAGATGAGCCCGACGAATATGAAATATGCATAGTGCATGGTGATGAAGTTGACCGGAGGCAGGTAAGGCCGTACGGCGGCCCATGATTCAACCATGCGGTCCGCCGTGGCGGCGTGTTCGACCTTGAACTTCTCCCATGGTTGCCATGTCATCGCTGCCGATGCTCACCACAGTTGTGGTGAGAATGAGTGAGCTAGCGAGCGAAAGGGCAAGGGCAGATTCTTGCCCGAGGGTCGGTCGGTCGGTTGGTCAGTCTAGTAACTGTCTAAATGCGTCTGTTGTCGGCCTGTCTTTGAGATGGACAGGAAAAAGAACAAAACAAAGAAGGATTAACCTTGGAGGGGAAAGAGAAGCTTGGACGGGGGGTCAGATCATCGTATCGCCCATGCCCCAGAGGCAACCAACGCGCTGAAGGGTGAGTCGTGCGTGCATTTCGACAACAGAGGCAGCGATATGCTCGCCCCTGATCGACTCGTTTCGGCACCTGGAGGGCTAGAATTCCCAACAGGGCTACACAGGGCGCGCCGAGGGTGGATTGGAATCGTATCCGGTTGGCAGTCTGCAAGGGACGGCCTGTCCCGGACCCACCCGCTCTAATGACAGCTCATTACCCGCGGACAGGGGCAAGGGCTCTACTGGACCTCAGGGCTGCCCTCGGTTTCAGCCCCCATCGCCCTCTCATCGGGCCCAGGGCCCACGGGAGCCAACGACTACCCTTGAAGCTAAAGTTATGGGCCGCCCAATTCGACATCAAATAACGTGCCTTCTCGCGTATCGACGACGTGGCCGGGCCCACGGTGGTCTCATCACCGCCAGCAACACACCAGCCTTTGGATCATGATCCTTCAAAAGCACTGTCCTGTCCAGTCCTCTCCCACCCATCAGGTGCTCGCCGCCGGGTCTTGCTGCTGCTCACCCCTTTGCCAGCACCGCCAGCCAAGTCCGAGGTCCTCACCGCCTAGACAGGCCTGCTCACTCAGTGAGTGCGTCGAGAAATCACAGCAAATCTAGGTGAATGAATGCATGATCTACTTTTCGTGATCGGCAGCATCTCGGTTCTGCTTACCCCGGGAACTTGGCTTGGCAACCTCAACCCCTCGTTCAAAGGGCACAATATATCCCTCAGTCGAGTCAGGTCCAATCACCACCACATCTACGAGCAGCATCAACTTCTGGTCAGAAACCTGAGCAATTGCCCCTGGAACAATGATGCTGGATTGAGCCCGTATATTTTATCGCCTTTCCCAACACCTCCAAGTTCGGAATTTTTCAGCAGGTCTCGGTTTGTTGATGAAAAGACAGCCCAATCTCCACGCGTCCCTGCCTCGATTAAACTGGTTGACATGCTCGAGATAATTACAGTGACTATTGGCGATTGTGAGGGCCTCAGCACTAACACACTAGGCTATCTTCACGCTCCTCATTTCAAATGCTAATTACATGCTTCAAATTTTACTCGTCACTTGTCAGCAGATACACAGTGTCAGCTGAATCATTGCCCGACATGTGTGACAATCATGCTCTGCTAGCACTTCAAATCACCTCAGTCGAGTTGCCACATTCCTGTCATCTTCCGGAAAACATAGTTTTCGAACAGTCATCAAGGATACAGGCCCTGGATACGGAGGAAATCCCACCCCAGGCCACAACACTTTAACGCCATGGACGGAGGCTCTAACACCCGCCACGGGAATCATTGAGTATAAGAGCGCCTAACATATGGGATGAACATGATGCTGTAGTGATAAGCTGCTTCTGTGATTTCTGATTTGTTGCCGGGCGATGCTGTTAGATACGATGATTTATAATGGAACAGAAAATGGCCATATCTTGATCTGGAAGGCTCTTCTCATGCGGCTGACGTGAAGGGAACCAAGTATGATATTGAAGTAGACTATACTAGTCGCAGGAGGGACAAGACGCGGTAATTTTAAGGTTGAGATTAGGGATTAGATGCACCAGCTTAGCTTTGTATACCTATTTATCTCTCCGGCATTTACTACACCGGTGGCTCTTTACTCCTGAGCCCTCTGTCCCTCCCTATGTCTCTTTTCTTGCGTTAAAGCGCTCTCATTCAGCTGGGGCGGCCAGCAGGACGGTGCCACAGTCACTTGGTGGCTCCCGAGGTCGTTTTCAATACTCAAGCTATTAACAGTCAAATATTGCTTATCACGTCGTAGTGCTTACGATTGCCTTGGCTGGTCGTTGCGGTGCGGGGGAGAGGATTACCATACAGTATATATGATAACCCACTTTTCCACATATGTACTACCGCACTTGGGTCAACATGAGCAAACGTCCTTCACCGCTAACATTGCTTCTAAAGGGATTTATTCAGAATCACAATCATGTCGCTATTACGACGCCTTTCAAAATTCACAACCTTGTGTCTGCAAACATTAATCCATCATGAGATATCTTCAACTGATGCTCTCATCTATCCGCAGAGTAGCACTATATTTAGTGGAAACAACTCGGTTCAAGTTGACTTAGGATATGCGATCTACAAAGGTGTAGCCAACGCCTCAACTGGATTGAACACTTTCAAGGGGTGGGTACACAACCTCTGATCATGAGTCCATACATGTGTCCTGAGATTGACTTTCTGACAGTATCCGCTACGCGGCACCACCAACTGGGTCCCTCCGCTGGCAACCTCCCCAGGGACCAGCCTTGAACCGTACCTCGGTGCAGCCTGCGGTATCCTACCCGCCGATTTGCCCACAGAGCTTCAACGCGGTACCAGGAAACGATTTCGTCCTCGGCGATGAGGATTGCCTCTACCTCAATGTCTACGCTCCCGCCAACGCTGACAATCTGCCGGTCCTGGTATGGATTCATGGTGGTGGCTATGGGTTCTACAATGGGCAACAGGATATGTCTTCAATGATCATGACGAACAACAATACGTTCATAGGCGTGGGTATTCAATATAGGGTAAGATGGTCCACTGAAAATGCGAATGACTAGATTCTTTGAATGCTGACTAGTGCCATAGCTTGGGGCCTTCGGCTTCCTGTCCTCAGATGAGGTGGCTCGAAGCGGCGCCCTGAACGCTGGGCTTCTGGATCAACAGTTCGCCCTGGAATGGATCCAACAGCACATTGAAAAGTTTGGAGGTGATCCGTCACGAGTGACCATTTCGGGTTTGTCAGCTGGGGCGGGTTCAGTCAGTAAGTAGATCCAGCACTCCTTGCCTGCCTCCTCTCACATGCTCTACTACTCGGTTCATCGGGAACCCAAGGCTTGCCGGGAGCAAGAGAGAAAGCCCAAACCTAGCTGTGAAACAAAAGCGGAGATGACTAAATCGCAACGGCCTAGTGCTTCACAATATTGCATATGGAGGAACCCTCGGAACCTCCCTCTTCACGAGTGTATGTGGCCTGTGCCATAATCTGCAATCGACCGTGCTAATATTCTATTCTAGTCCATTGCTGCGTCTCCATACCTACCAACGCAATACAAGTATAATGATTTCCTACCAACTCAAGCGTACTACGCCTTCGCCGGGGCAGCGGGATGCCCAGCAAGCTTTGCGTACGGAAATACGACAAAGACGATCTTCGAATGTCTTCAGTCCCAGGATAGCCTCATCCTTCAGCAGGCGTCTAATAATATCTCTACCTCAGGCACGTTTGGATCCTGGGGATTTCTCCCCGTCACAGACGGACACTTCATTCGCGAAACTCCAAGTCAGGCCCTCCTCAAACGGAGGATCAATGGTCTTAGGCTCCTCACAAGCAATACTGCGGAGGAAGGGCCTGCTTACACACCACAGACCATCACGTCGGAAGAAGAGTTGATCGCATGGCTGATCCTCACGTTCCCTCTTCTGAATATCGAAGACGCAAACAAGATTTTATACTACTACCCCTTCCTCCCGCTGTCAGATAATACCACACTCACGTATCCGACCGCCGGGGATTCTGGCGCCACCGCGGTGTCCACCAGCCAAATCGCATCCGGGCACCAGCAGCGCGCCAACCTTATCCTGGGCGAGACGACCTTCATGTGCCCATCCTACTGGCTCGCGACCGCATTCAGCTCGCCTAGCACGGGACACCACAGCTACAAGTACCAATACTCGATCCCCACGGCACTACACGGCTACGACCTAGAAGCCTACTTCGGTCCTCCGCGTAAGAACCAAGGCCCAGACTTCCTGCGCGCGTTGCAGCTAAGCTGGGGCAACTTCGTGCGCTTCGGCGACCCGTCCATCCCCTCGGGCGTGGCAAACGGGGCAGACAGCGCTGCTGGCCCGGAGCTACACCACCCCCTGGAGCACTGGCCCGAGTTCTCCCCTGCACGGCCCCTGATGGTTGATTTCAATCAGACGGGCGGTACCCCTTACGAGTTCACGGCGGTGCAGGTCCGGAACGATGGACCGCTCACGGTGGTTGGGGACAAGGACAAGAATGTGACATTGCATTCGGAGCCGGGGTTGAGAAACGACTTTCGGGTCGTGGACGCGTATGCTTGGGAAGGAGGACGAGGGGCGAGATGCGATTTTTGGAGAAGTATTGCAGCGATTGTCCCCGAATAGTAGTCGATTTTGGAGATGGTTCCCTGTTACATCTTGCTTGCTGCCTCACATATTAGCGTAGGCGGCCCCATTCCATTTTTGAGGTGAAGCAGATGGCGCACTTCAATTTAGCTTCATTTTCGTCATCTTGTACCACTTGACATGCACCCTACCAATGCAAATGAATAAGCCTTCCTGGTTACCCAACTAAGCTATCATCACCAATGTACTGTCTCCGTAATATCTAGACTTATAAGGCAGCCAGGGTAAGTGAATAGGGAAATGGATGAACCCCCAGAGGATAGCTCTCAACATCATTGTGAACCAAGCTTCTTGTATGATCTCTGTGGAAATTTTCGAGGGATTCCCGTATCTCGTGCTGTAATGCTTCCTGAAGAGTCCAACGATGGTCACTCCGGGTTTTGCATCCTCCACTGGCAAGGTCATCGCGCTGTCGATGTAGCGATGGACGGTCTCCGTCTTTCTAGTCCACATTCCAGGGACACCGGTTTCATCCCTGAATTTGAAACGGTCGCGCTCTTGCTTTCGTTCTTCTCTCTTCACCTCGGTGTGACGAATGAGGGCCATTTCGACATGAGCCGCGACCAGTGCCTCGTAGGCCCCGGACTCGATGCGCACCAGTTTGTTCTGCAGGTACTGGTCGGCCTCGTCGAGAGCAGTACTAAGCTGCCGCAGGATCTCTTCCAAGTCGCGACCTTTGACGTTTTTGCCGAATTTCGAGTGCAGGCTGGGTACAGCATTCCAATTGTCACGGTAAGTCCGCGCCAAGAAATTCAGCACTGCGCCCACCCATTCCTTCTGGTCTTTCCAAGTCTCGCCAAATTTACCCCGTCTCGTTGGAGGAGTCTGTGACTCTCGGACTTCTAGACTCGTCGTTTCCTTTGCGGTCGGCCCGGGGTAGTTGTTGTTCATCTCCTCTTCCCTCTCGACAAGCCTTTCATACATCTTATTCAACCTGGTGCGCAGTACAATGTAGGACTCACGGTAACGAAGTGTGCACTCTGCCCACCTCAGAGGGTATGGTGGTACGTACTTGACGATACCGAGACCATCGACGACGAGTGGAGGGCAAAGGAGCAACAATGACTCGCACAGAGCCTCGGACGTGTTGTGCTTATCCTCGGTCTTATCCTCCCTCATCATACGTCGCGTTTCTTCTGAGATCCCTAATTCGTCAAAGTGTATCATGATGGACTCGATAAAGTTGGGTCCCGCATTCACCTTCCAACCTTCTTCCCGCTCGATTCCTAACGTGGGGTTTTCCGGAATGATCCCAAAGGCCAGTTTGTCACACGCCTCGGACGGCGCGAAATATCCATTGGCCGGGACGTTTGCGTCGAAGTACGACAGCGAGGGATCAAATCGGTACTGCACAACGGTGCCGAGGCCTTGGACCGTGAGACGGGAGAAGCTGTGCCCGGAACCTTCTGCGCTCCACTTGGGGTCCTGAGGATTAACCCCGATGCGCAGGCGGAAGCACAAGGTTAAGAAGTCACCCATGTAGATCGATGCCAGTGGCCGCACAACGTCGGGGGGCATCAAATCCCAAGACCTTGGCTCCAGTTGTATTGCCGGCCGCTGCCAATTCTCTTGGTCAATTTTGACGACAGCCGATTGAGTTGTGTTGGACGCAGGTAGCAATCTTTTATGTATGTACTTGGGTCCCTCCTTAGTGTGGTGCACTCGCTTTTCCCGTATGAGAAGCTGGTCTAGGAGCAGCAGCCAGCCTGCCGCATAGGCTTTGCTCTTTTTCTCGATCAAATGGTAGCTGCGGGTTTTGTTGAAACGACTATCGGCCCAATGAAGCAAACGTTGTAGCTTGCTTATCCTGCCGGCAGCTGGATCCGTGATGAATTTCTGGAGGACTTCATCTTCGTTGCAATAAGCCTCGATATAGAGATCTGGCTTCTTCGCGTCCTTGTCGCTGTGGTCCTCAGGGCTGGTACCGTTGTGCGAATTGTTCTGGGCTTCTTTGTTGGTACTGGATTCGTTCTTGGACTGAGGTGTAGCGGCCCTTTGGAATTTAAAATGTGGTGTTCTGAACGTTGTCTCGTACCGAAGTTCGGTGATGTGAAAAACACGATCTCTTGTTTGGGAGAATGGGCCCATTATCTGCCGATTGGTCCTCCGGAAGCCCTCTGCAGTGCCGAAAATTGCTTGGAGAAGCTGTACTACCGATATGACCAGGGCAACCAGTGCTACCACTAGGGCGACAGCCGATAGTGCATCTCCCTCCGACATAGTGTCAAGGCATGTGTGTGGACCAGACTTCAGAGTCAACTCTCAAGATTCTAGTCCCAGTGATGAGTGCCAAAGAAGTGCCAAGACCAGGGAGAATCAAAGCATATAAGTACTGTTTACTACCAGCGATGACGATATAGACTTGTACATGTATGAGAGCTGAAACTCGAATATTGCTTTTCCACCTGAAATTACGCCCCTGCTGAATGTAAGCTGACTGTGTTTTAGTAGCATTCCTCTCAATCCTCGATCAAAAATGCAACCGCCTCCCAGATCATAAAGCTTGTTGCGTCCAGGATAGTACTCTTGCCGATCATTGTTGAGCGCGTGACTTAATGCTGAGGGTGTGCTTGTGATGAAACCGTGATCAATTTCCGCCCCCAAACAAGAGCAAAGCCTTTATCCGAAATACTGTGATCCAGCACCAAGGACCGAAGCCAATCAAGAAAGCAAGGCTACTGGGGTCAGGTGGACCCAGACGCATCGGAGGCTGATATTGCAGATCCGGGGTGTTGATTTCCTTCTGCAGAATGTTGTGGTAACATCTACTGAGACTCAGCACTTGAGGTTCAAGCGAGGTCATAAAGACAGCTTCTTCTATTTGCCATTTCTGTGTTTTAATATTGAGAATTAGCTCGCTGCTTATTTTTCTCTCGTCTAACAGATGCTACGTGCCCAAATAGAAGCTTGTGGGACCTCATGCACCACTCGTGAGGCTGATGCCTGGGTTCGCCCCGCTGTGAAACGCAACCAACATGGACAACTGGCGCTCGTCGCCCCACTGAACCCACTGAAGTGGATAATACACTTTACATAAATACACATGATCATGCAAAGCACCACTCTTAAGCCTGGTTGCCCAATATAAGATCGCTATCTTGTCAATCACCAACTCGAGGCAGTGGACTAACGATGGTATCAAACAACCCGGAAGCAGCCTCTACAAGGGTGAAATGGACACTGTACGAGAATTACGACGACGAAAAAGGTCAGATCAACCCACAAGAGCCCATCAAGTGTTCCAAACCAGGTGGCTTCCATGCTGTTGCCTTGGGAGATGCATTTAAAGGCGGTAGCTATAATGTTTCACGATGATCCAACCCTATCGGGCCTAGTGCTTATGCTGCATCCATGTCTTGATTCTCTTAATGTGAATCCAAAAACCTATGAATGTGCAGATGTTGCCTTGCCAGTATGCCTGACTAGTTGAAGGCTGCCTGCTGGAGGCAAAGGATCACTGACTCCACCTCAGAAAAGAGGCAGATGTGCTACAATGTGGCTCACTGCAAATATAAATACCATAGAGACGGAGGGGCATTATGGGAACTTGACATGTGCATGTCTGGAGCGACCAAGCTGGCTTTCGGTTTGCACTACTCTTCCATCCCAGCCTGACAAAGAGACCTTCAACTTCTGGCTTCCGGCTTGTGACTCAAACTTCGTTCTTCCACTGTACACAGCCTTTGCATCACAAACATGGCAGACTCGAAGCCGAAAGTTGCTGTTTACTACAACAAGGACGGATCGCCCAGTATGCTCAGCCTCGAGAAATTTTCCGAGTTGATGAAAACGACCGATCTCAACGAGGAGCCCGAAGAGGCCGAGGAGAGCTCAGAAGGCGAGGACAGTGCGGTCGACACTCCCGAGGAGAATGACAAGGAAAAGGAAACGACAAACGCCCCAGTAGGCTCCGTCAGCGAGGTCAAGAACATCTACAAGTCGTCGAAAGACAAAGACGGCGTCTGGACATGGGTCAACAAGTACCCTGAAGACGTCGCGGAGCCAGCAGAGAACGCGGTGACCGACACTTATGCGGTGCTCGTGCGCAACGTCAAGAGCCAGGACGGCCGCAAGAAGCTCGAGGCACACTCTATCGTCGTGCAGAGCCCCTGGCTGCAGAAGGCCCTCGGCGACTTCATCTTGAAGGATTACCCTGGCGTGGCGTGCGAGCTGAAGCGCTTGACTTTCGAGGCCCCGTTCAAGCCGTTTATCCACCGCTGGTTTGAGCTGCTCGAGTACATGAAGCGCCCTGACCTGGATACCACGACAAAGGAGCATCTTGTTGTTCTTCATGACATTCTCCAGTATGAGATTGGTGACAGCATTAAGGCTTACGAGGATTATGTCCTTAATGGCGTTATCACCTTTGAACATCTTTGGTGAGTCTTTTGCCTCGTTCACTAAAGATAACCTTGCTAATGAACAACTCAGGATGATCTTCCAGCCTGGATCCGTTATCCTTGCCGCCCACAAGGGGCCTCTTTCCGCTTTCGAGTTGGGCGAAGCGCAATACTTGGAGAATAAGTGCGGAAGATTCATGGGCCTCTTTGCCGACTGCGTCGATTACAGCGGTAAGGAGTTTGGTCGAGTGACGGAGCGAATCGATGTCCCTGAATTCATCGGTGCCAAGAAGATCACTGGCTTGAATGCCTTCCCTCTGACATTCCATGAGAATGAAAAGGCGGTGGCAGCGAGCTTAATGGAGAGGGGCAGGATTTTCGAAAAGCTAGCCGGTCACCACTACAAAGCGTAAGTAGCTGCATGCTACGCAAGTCGATTCTGTGAAACTCATGCTGACATCCTCTTTCGCAGATACGATGGCACCGCGATCACCTGGGACCAGCAAGGAAACGAGGTTCCAATCCAGCTCAGTGGCCGCATAGTCGTGGACATTCACTCTTTCAACCGCAGCAACATGTTCCGCCGACGGCGGCTGACGGATTGGAAGGCCAAGGACCTGGAACGTCTGCACGAACACCGACGGAAGCATGGTCTCTCTGAGCATGGCCAACTCAGACTCACACCGTACTACCAGATGCTCGCACGGTCCAGGACCCGTGGCTATTCTCTCAAGCGGAAAGAGTGGCTCGAGTTCTACGTCGAGCAGGTCGACGAGATCAAGTGGAACCGAGACGCATTCGAGAAGCTCGTGCTGCCAGACGATCAGAAGGAGCTGATTATGGCCTTCTCAGAGTCACAGCTGGACGGCGGAGACACATTTGACGACGTCATATCCGGCAAAGGTCGTGGCATAATATGCCTTCTGTCCGGCCCGCCAGGCGTAGGCAAGACCCTGACAGCAGAGGCGGTGGCCGAGAACCTCCGAGTACCTCTACACACACTCAGCTCAGGCGACCTGGGCTCGAAGCCGTGGGAGGTCGAGCACGGCCTGTCGCAGATCCTGGAGCTAGTGGCGCGGTGGAACGCGATCCTGCTGCTGGACGAGTGCGACGTCTTCCTCGAGGCGCGGTCAGCGCACGACCTCGAGCGCAACAAGGTCGTCTCCATATTTCTCCGCACGCTTGAATACTACGAGGGCATCCTGTTCATGACCACCAACCGCGTCGACAACATCGATCAGGCGTTCCAGTCTCGCATCCACGTCTCGCTCGAGTACCCGGACCTCACTGCTGAGTCGCGCGCACACATCTGGCGCAACTTCCTCTCTGCCGCCAAGCAGAAGCCCGAGATCTCGGACCGGGACGTGGAGGAGCTGGCGATGCTGGAGCTCAATGGCCGGCAGATCAAGAATATACTCAAGACGGCCCAGCTGTTGGCGAGACGGAGGAAGAGTGTGCTCAAGCGCAGCTTCATTGAGACGGTCTTGGCGATAGAGAAGCGTCGGCCCGTGGTCAATGGCACTGCTGACTGGGTTCAGAAGGCGGGCATCAAGACCTTGATAGCTTAGAGACTTGGCCCTCAAAGAGGCCTGACATGGTGCTGAAAGTCGCTCGTAGATCAAGTACATAGCTCCATAACGTTGGATTCTTTTGTGCACAGGGTGGTAAAATTGCATCGTCTGACAGCGTGCTATATGCAGAGAATATAATATCTGGTGCCATTCTCACCCAGGACCCAGGACATCCACCAGTGTCCTAGCATCCGCGGTCCGCGGTCCGTACTCCTAGTTCCCAGGCCATTCTCCAGGGCAGACAAACGTCTCCCCTGACGTATCACCGAATAACGCCTCGTCGTCAAAGTAAGCCTGGTTGTAAGGCACGTTGACGCACTTGCCTCCTCCATTGGGACCGACGTGTGCACAATGAACCTAGTGAGACCAATCAGTACCATGCTCATGTCAAAGTGCATTCTCCATTTCTTGGTCTACTTGGATTTGGTAGAATTTTAAGTCAACTCACATCAGGTCGGATCGGGGTCAGTCGGACGTGTAAGGCTCGGCACCAGACATTGTCACCCCATAGATTATCAAAAGTACCCATGGACTTCTGGCTCAGAGCGGCGACACACTGGTCGACAGAATCCCACTGCTTGTTGGCTCCGGTGCACTGCGGGAGATGGTGGCGTCAACTGTTGTATTCTCACATAGCGACGAACGGCATAGAAATCGCTGGGAGACTATGTAAGATGAATATTCACTTACCCGGGTCTGGGTAGCCTGGCAAAGCTGGGTCCGAACCAACGGCTCGTTGACCGGATAGTGCGCGACGTCGTGGGTCGTGTTCCACCACTGCTGCAGGGTCGGGATCCAGGCATCGAACTTGAGCACGGCACCGTCGTCGTCGAACTGCCAGAACGCGACCTGCTTGATGGTGGAGACCAGCTTCTGGTACGTGGCCGGGACGGAGGCGTTGACGCCCATCGTCTTGCCGTACACCACGGACGCCGCGACCTCGGGGCACTCGGACACGAAGTGGGTTATGGTGGCGTTGGTCCAGGTGGCGTACGTCGGGGGCGCCGGGTCTGGTGTGAGAGCAAAGAAGTACTCGACCGTGTCATCCACTAGTGTTTGTTTGTTAGACCGATAGACAATGCAAAGAGGGGATATTAGTGTTTGGAGTGGACTTACTACCACTGAAGTTGCCGAGTGGAGTGATTCGGCCGACAACATCCTCCGCGAAGAGACCATCGGGCACGGCATCTGCGCCGTTCTGCAGGAAGGCCAAGTTGTTCGGATAAGTGGACAGGTTGTAGATCTTGTTGATCGTATCGAGGTTTCGCTGCTGGAAGGCAGAAGCATCTCGAGGCAGCTGATAGGGAGTCAGTCCCATGGCTGCTGAGAGCAGAAAGAATAGAGAGATGAGTTTGGTAATCATTGTTGACAGGTAGTTGTCCTTCAGTGGAGTTGTCAGTAAGAGAGATACCGGGCCCAAGAGTGCAGGTGCTGTGGGTGTACGTTTGGAGAAAAGGGACATCTGGAAGTCCAATCTGGGAGATCAGTCCTTAAATAATGTTGGAAGAGAAGAGCTACGGGCTAGCCTATGTAGTGAATACAAATAGGTAATGATCAATGGATACAAGATTGTTAATCAAGTCATATGCAAGTTCACTAGTATGCATCACCAACATTGGAAAAGCAAACAGTACTGAAAAGCAAAGTTACTTCTAATTGGAACCCAGGGGTGAGCAGCGACTGATTGCATGTTCAAAACCGATTTCCGATTTTCACACATGGGACAGATCACAAACACATCTTCTCATACAGATCGCGGACATCCGCAAAACGAGGGTATATGCCTCCTGATCCAGAAATTGCCCCTGTCAAGGCTGGCTAGCCACCTTCTCAACCTGCGGTCCCTCGACTGGACCCTCCAGGGCGGTCAGCCGTCGTGACGATATCTAAGAGATACAGAAACCTGCGAGTCGGGAGGGTCTCTGATACGCATTGATCGCTCCCACTCAATTATATCGGCCGTATGTTTGGGGTGGCTCGGTGGATCAATGGTCCCCTGGATACACGTGCGTGCCTAGGTAGATGGTGCGTTTGCTCCGGCAGCGTCCAGTCAATTATACTCCTAGTCTACTAGTAATGATCAACTAGTCTTCATCAGCAGCATCGATAATGATTAAATGTCTATAACGGCATCCAGAGGTACTTGTCAACATCAGCCGTGACACACTTGCGCCTGTGTAAGTCAAGCTTGAGTGTGCATGTAACCTATGGCTTTACTTCTCTGAGCACGCGAAGTGCGCAAATATCTGAGTGTATTCCTGCTGCGACAAGGAGATCACCGAGCACTAAGTCATAGATCAAGTGGAGATCATGATGCGTAGTGAGTGAATAGTTCACTTGAACGTGGTTTTCAACGGATTGTGTTCTTTTGGCAGAGGCACCACAGGACTTGAGCTCCGTTTACGTATCGGCCATGACAGCCAATTTTTGGCACTAGAATATTCTGGCAAGCTGATGCCAGATACTTTCCCCGGAAATTATGGAGCTTCATCTTTTAAGCGTTTTCTTTCACCAGTCAAAGTTCTATTTTGGACAGCCGACGGCTATTCTTGGCCTCCCCTGTCCTGGCAGAGGTGGTGTGGCACGACATGATGCGAGCCCGCTTTTACGGCCTTCTCCACTACTCCAACACGGTTGAACTGCAAGACTAGCAGGGGGCAGGATAGGGGCTCACTTAGCGGCCCAAGGATGGCTTGGCAACTCAGTCAAGCATGGGACGACAGTCTTGGACCGCACCGGCTCCGGACAGTTGGGAACGCAACGCAACGCCGCATCCAATTCAGGCTTGTGTGAAAGTTTACAAGAGCTCAGCCTAGCCCTTCCTCCGTCATTCCTTTACAGGCAAGGACACAACGGCTGGCAACTCAAGGAGTGCCTGTGCAGGGTGGGTTGCAGAGCATAACTGTCAGAAGAAGCTTTTGATTAAGGTTACTAATAAAGAAGAGAAGATCGACCTCGGCCCGGCATAACCGACAAATTTGGTAAGACTCTTCTCAAGCGAGAAGGTGATCAGGGCCCACTGCTTGACACTCACCTCGTATTCCAAGCCGGATGCTACCTGCCGCTATCTGTTGATGTCAGTGTGAGAATACCAAACTTCCAACAGGATATGCAAGTGGGGAGATCACTCTACTACTTAACAAGTGAGAATGGCTCCTGTCAGGTCCAGAGTCTTTTTGAACAGTCTTCCACGCACTCGTTCGTTCCCTCATTAGTCGTCACTCGTTTAAATCGACTCATTCAAGATGAAGACCGGGCTGATGATCATGTCGGTTGGCACGGCGGTCGCTCAAAGCGTGCCGACCGTTCACATCCCTCTCAACCTTCGCTACGGGCCCAACCACAAGACCTCGACCGATGTGTTCATTCCCTCGCTCAACACCACACTTGAGGTGGTGTATGACCAGGGCAGCGAGAACTTCTTCGTGTTCGGGCCCGACTCTATCGCCAACTGGGGTCGTACCTGCTTGGGCTGCCAGGGCCAATGTAATGCCTCTGTTCCTGCAGGGGACTACTTGGATTACACACGTTCTTCAACAGCATCTGAGCCGGTGCCATTCAGCTCTTTCTACGCGTATGGAGGCCTGGACAAGATCTACGTCGGCGAGGTCGCTGTCAATGAGACTTTCGACTTCATCAACAACGCGGGACAGTCCACCAAGAGCCCCGACACGACCGTGGCCATCGTGAACTACCTGCAACAACGCATCGGCAGCGACGGCACCTGCACCCCTGTGCCTATCTACGACCTCGGCATCCTGGGCGTCTCGCCGTACTACCACAGCAACAACGAGACGGGACGCAACACAACTGGCCCGTCCTTCCGTCAGGACCTGCTCGAACGTGGTCTCATCGATGCCCCGGTCCAGTCGCTGTGGTTTGACGAGGCTCCAGCTGACGTCAAGGGAACCTACACTGGCAGTGGTCTGCAGGGCGGCATCGACACCTCCAAATACGAGGGCTCGCTGGTCAAGGTTCCCAACACCTGGGCGCCGGGCCAAGTCGGCTACTACGTGCCCACCCCCAAGCTATCCTCCAACGGCATTCCCATCAGCACGGGCAGCGCCGGCGGCGAGGTGACAAGCTGCCTCGTCGACTCGGGTACCCACAACGACGACCTCCCCATCGCCGATGAGGCCGCCTTCTTCAACGCGACGGGCATCCGCCGCAGCCCCGCGGGCCACGTCTCGTGGCCAGGCACCTGCGACTCCATCCCCGCCGACAAGACCATCGACATGACCTTCGCGGGCGTCAACGAGGGCGAGTCTGTCACCGTCAAGGTGCCCATCCGCGCCTATGTGAGGTTCGGCCTCGACAGCGATGAGGATGCGGGATACTGCAGCCTCAGCCTCGAGCCCAGCGGCTGCATCCTTGGCTCCCCATTCGCTACTGCTGCCTTCTTTGCGGCTGACGATGAGCGCTTCGAGATTGCCTTTGCCCAGGGTGGTGTATCCAAGGCTGGCGCTGCTATCGATGAGGCGAGCGTCGTCGCTAGGATTCCGTAAATAGTTTTAGCTACGGTTCGATCTGTATATATGAACCAAAGATGAACAATTTCTTCATACCTTTTCTGGGCTCGCCCAATCTAGACTTTACGTTGTCCATACACGTGCTCTGTCGAATTTTACTTGGAATGAGTCACTTTCAACAGCAAAGGCAAATCGTGGACGTGGCCACAAGTGGTTTACAATGCTTACCTACTGGTGGGATCAACTGGTAGCAGCCAATGAATGTTGCTTACTTTAGTTGAATGACTGCAAGAGAATTTTAGCATCAATATCTTTGTTTACTTGCTTACGTTGAATGGCACCGTCACTTGTCATTTTGCTCATTGTGACGCTCTTCTGCCGTGCTGCACTGTAAGTATATCGCGGTAAGTCGAGGCACGTACACAAGTGCCAACAATGCTTAATACAATACTTCTTTGTCGCAGCCGGACAATGGCCACTGACTTAAGACATGCACAATAATTATATAACCATGTAGAGATCGTTGCCTGCGATGTCCAAAACGGTCAGTACCATCAAAGCTATTGTCAAAGCAAGAACAACATCTAAACATCAATCCAAGGCTACGTCCAACCAAGTGCCAAAACTTCGCTTCTAGCCGAATTTCCACCATTTCGATCAGAAACACAGAGCCCTTGAGGTAACTATGAATCCATCACAGCTTGCATTCCTCTTGGGTATCGCCACCATGGCTACGGGCCATGGAGTCATGGTTGAGCCACACCCGTACAATCTCGAGACGGCACCTTTACTGCAAGTAAAACCGCTCGATGCCTCGCTGACATTTCCATGCCAAGGACGCACGGAACATGTCGAGAAGAGGACAACTCTGACGGCGGGGACAACCCAGACCGTAAAATTTTGGATCAGCGCCGTCCACGGCGGAGGGAGTTGTCAATTCAGCGTCACGTACGACTATCCACCGCCGGCCGACCCGGCCAAGTGGAAGACAATCTACACCATTATTGGAGATTGCCCTGCCAAGGCGGCCGGCAATCTGCCGACGACTGAGACAGACAAAGACGGGAGGGAAAATGGCCCGCAATGTGGCAATGACAGTGGCGCCGAATGCGTAAGACAGTTCGATGTCCCCATCCCAAGTGGCATTCGAAACAGTGAGAACGCAACTTTTGCATTTACCTGGTTCAACAAAATCGGTAATCGGGAAATGTACATGAACTGTGCTCCCGTAAGCATTGTTGGTGGAACCGACGACGAGGAGCTCATGAGCTCGCTGCCCCCAGTCTTTGTAGCGAATACCCCAGACACGTGCACAACAGGTGAGAGCGGGCAGCTCCTGAACATTCCAAACCCCGGGAAGTTCGGAAAGGTCAACGCGCAGCCCAGTCCCAGCGGCCAGGGGAGTTGCCCGGCCGCAGACCCCCCGTCTTTCATCGAGAGCCCACAGGGCGGCGGGAACACCGCCAGTCTGGTCGTTACTCCCACGAGCGTCCCACAGCCTTCTTCGAGCTCATTCGTGACGGTGACGACTTCGGCGCGCCCTACCACTAGTGAGCAGCCCAAGTACGGCAACGGCACGATGCCTTCGATGGGCACTGCCACAACCGAGGCAACCCCTGCTGAGACCAGTCAGCCTTCATGGGCACATGGGATGAAGCCGTGCCCAGCGGCGGACGGATCCATATTCTGTTTCGAAGATAACTTTTTTGGAGTTTGCACCGAGGGTTGGGCGGATCCTTTGCCGCTCAACGAAGACCAGATCTGCTTAAACGGCGAGATCAGGTACAAGTTCAGCCCTAGCGCCTCAACACAATGAGCACGTTTGAAAGGGTAAGATCAGTAAGAGGCTTGCGGTGATTCGGGCAGCAATTGGGTAGGTATTTTTTTTTTCCTCATTTGAAAGCTATATGTAAAGCCCCAGGTGGCTACCAGTGTAGCTTGGAAAGGCGTCTCGGACTTGGAAGAGCTCCTTGGGTGGGCTACACAAATTCATAATTCCTTGAGTATTTCTGCATTCAGAACCGCACTAGATATTGAGACCAATACTTGAAATGTCTTTTCCTTTGTGAATGGAATCTGCTGCTGACAAAAATGTTTGCATGTATTTCAAAGTTCACGTCCATAATCTTTTTCACAGTCTTCCGTGCTGACTGCAATCTATCGGAACTGACCGCAATGCCATTTGTGGCCTCCAATTTCGTGCCCTCTGCAGAGCAGTGGATTTTCGTAAATGACTCAAACGTAGCTTTGTATGAGCGTCACCCAAAATAAAAAGCAAGGTGGGATCTGACAGTCAGAGTCATCGTCACTGCAGTCTCGTATTTCTTGTACCCATTGTGATGGCAAAGACTCGGCTCAAGAATGAAAGCTGGCGAGGTATATACGCAGGATCTTCTCGGCAAGCCAGGCTGAACACAAGGCACGATCTAGAACTCGGGCTCTGTCTCGGCGAGATGTGCCGATGTGGGGTGATGTGCGCGAGGGTGACATATTACCGATCAACTGAGCCTTGTGCCTAGGTTAAGAGCTCCCTTGCCAAGCTCGCAAGGATTCGGGCGTTGTTGAGGCTACAATGGTCTTGTAAATCATAAGGATATTGCTCACGAGGAGCATTTATGGCGTCCAATGATATCGTAAATCTGGAAGACGACCGCCACGTCGTCCTTGGCATCGACTGTGCCAGGTTCTGGTTCCTTCCCCAGGCTTACAATCCCAGACATCAATCCGGCCAGAACTTCAGCCTCACTTAACGCCCTTGCTTCCCTCATGCGCGGGGCCGCCAGCGAGAAGGAAAGCTTTCTCTACCAGAATTGGATGAGTGCATATGAGTCGATATTTACAGTCTACTTGCATATAAAGGTGTGCTCCATGAGGAAACTGACCCTTATGTGGAGAGACGGAGAAAAACATCCTAACCAGTTTGTCTCTTTACCTTCTCGTTTCCCAGCTTCAAACTGCACGCAACATGTATTGCAAAATGAACCTAATTTGTACCGCCATTTACATGGGTGTGGCCGTGACAGCTCACGGTCATGTCACCAACATTGTTGTCAACGGCGTGTACTACCGCAACTTCCTCCCAAATACCGATCCGTACAATTCAAACCCACCCAAGGTCATGGGCTGGACGGCTGGAAATACCGATAATGGCTACGTGGCACCCGATGCTTTCCAGTCCCCTGATATTATCTGCCACAGGTCGGCCACCCCAGGCAAGGCTCATGTTGCGGTCCGCGCGGGTGACTCGATCTCAATCCAGTGGGATACTTGGCCTGAGTCTCATCATGGCCCTGTTATCGACTACTTGGCCAATTGCAACGGACCCTGCGAGGCGGTGGACAAGACCTCGCTAAAGTTCTTCAAAATCGACGGTTTTGGGCTGGTGTCGGGCTACAACCCGGGCTACTGGGCCGACGACGTGCTGATCGCCAACGGTCTGTCCTGGCTCGTCAAGATCCCAGAGGATATCGCACCTGGCAATTATGTTCTTCGCCACGAGATTATCGCCCTGCATGGAGCGAACCAGGCCAACGGGGCTCAGGCCTACCCGCAGTGCTTCAACCTCGAGATTTCCGGAACGGGTACTTCTCAGCCCTCAGGTGTCTACGGCACTGACCTATATCGAGCCACCGACCCGGGTATACTCTTCGATCTCTACACCAAGTTCACAACATATCCTGTTCCGGGCCCAAGCCTCATCCCCGGAGCGGTGAGCTCCGTGGTCCAGAGCAAGTCAAGTGCTACTGTCACATCCACTGCCACAACACCAGGTCAGACAACAGTGGCACCTCCAACCTCCAGGTCCTCAACCTCATCAACGACAGCACTTCCACCCACGACCTCGGCTGGTAATACCTTGCCGACATCCACAGGTTCTACAAAATCTGTGCCCACAACAATAACAACTGTGACAACGGCTACGCCACCAGCCACCACAAACCCTCCGGCAACAGTGGGCCAAACACAATGGTAAGCCTCCCATTCCCATACTGAACACAACGACGTGAAAATATTTACTGACCCTCTATCAACCAAGGGGCCAATGTGGCGGATCCAACTACCCCGGCCCCACGTCGTGCTACGGGTCAAATCACTGCTCAACAGCGAACCCGTACTACGCCCAGTGCGTCCCCGGTCCGGTCGCGGATGGTGACGGGCAGACTCTTTACGGGCAATGTGGAGGCCAGAACTGGAGTGGAAAGACCTCCTGCCAGCCGCCTGCTACGTGCTCCGTCTTTCATCAGTATTATGCGCAGTGCTTGTACTAGATCCATTTATGTCATTCCCAGCCTGAGATGATCCGGGGTCATGGCTGAGCAGCTTGCTACGGGTCGCAACTTTTTGCTGCTCACTGCCTTCCCCATGTTGATTTGCGTTTACTTGATTGCATCGGAGCCGGTGACATATTCATATTCTTAAATGACAATTAAAAGGACATTGCTTCCTCCTATATCACTCTGGGTGCTCAACGTGGCGTGTATTAAGCCTAGGGTATTCAAACCACCACAGAATTCAAGTTGAGTATAGTATAAATAGGTACAGCAGAAGAGAAGATTGCGTGCCGGGCAACTGATGACGTTGGCGTCTCAAGATAGAGTCTGGGCAACTCGACCACTTCTAAGAAGGGAAGCAAGTCAACATATCCCCAATCTTATCCACGACAGCCTGCTGCACATCCGCCGCAGCAGTAGTCTTGTCACTGCAGTCCCCAACACTAACACTAACATAACACCCCTCGGAAGCATGCACAACCTCCGTCTCCTGCGGCAGCTTGTCCCGCCCGCACAGCTCCACATCATCGGACGAGATCAGCGGCGTGCTGGGGTTGATGCGCGTCAGCACCCACTTGTACGCAGCGGGGTCGGCACACTCCCCGACGGGCGCCATCATGTTGACGTTGAGGTACGTGTCATTAGGGAGATACGGCGCGCCGGAGTCAATTATGCGCGTCGTCAGGTTAAGCGCCAGCTCCGCAAACACGGCGCTGCTCTCGGGGGCCGGGCTCGCGTCCCACGCCGCGTTGCCGCCCAAGAGCCCGAGGCTGCCGTTGCTCAGCCCGCTGAAGGCGATGGCGGGGACGCCCTGCTCGTGCGCCGCGTAGCATGCGGACCCGATGGTCCCCGAGAAGGGAACCTGCGCGAACAGGTTCGAGCCCACGTTGGGCCCCGTCACGGCCAGCTCGGCACCCTGGCCCTCGCCCCACACGCCCGGGCCGATCTCGCTGAGGCCGAGGCGCATCGACGTCGCCGGGAACGAGTTGACCCAGTTGAGCGTCGGGTCGGTCGCGTTGCTGCCGGTCGTCGCGTTGGTGCCCGCCGGGCAGCTGTCGTACTCGCAGGCGTCGGTGCGAGGCTTTGGGTCCTCGTCGCTGGAGCCTATGGTTTGGTGGGTCAGCATTGTGGTGCGCAATGGGGCCAGGCCGGCGATCCAATATAATAGGGGTTGTTGCATTTACCTTTGCCGGACATGTTCTCAGCGGGCGCCGAGACAACGGCTTCGTGGCCCGCCTCGATGAGCCTGTCGTGAAACTCGCGGATGTTCAGCTCGGCCCAGCCGTCGTCGTTGGACTGAATAATCCGGATGCCATGGCTGCCTCCAACCGCGAGGGCGAGGAGGGCTGACTGCTGGAAAAAGGATCGGACACCCATTGTGGGCTAGAAAGAGTACCGTAGCGGTAGAAAATAGGCTACACAGAAGCGAAAAAAAACCCGCAAGGGAGAGGGAGTGTGCTGTTTGTGAACTGAACGAGGCAGAACGAGGTCGCCGACACTCACGATCCGGCGGTACCTCCAAGTATAAAGAAAGGACGGTGATATTGATTTCCCACGGACCCGAGTTCTCCCCTCGCTTCCAATATCCGAGGGCTCCCATGATCTTCAACACTCTAAGAGCACAGCCATGCTCCTACCCCTGACCATGAAGCACGCGGAGGCCCACTGGCTTGTTTCGAGCACCTCAAACCGGCCTCCAGCCAATGGAATGCTCACGCACGTGTCAGCATCGCTGCTTGGTGCCCACATTGCGGTGGGTTGACGGCGAATATTTAATGGTAGAGACGTAAATTTCCGCCGGCCTGATCCTGGATAATCTGGACTGACGGTCCAATGGCATGTCGGTGAGGCTCAAGTCGCGCTGCTCGCCAAGTCGGATCCTGCCGTAGATCCTATGCACTTGCAACTACAGCACGCATTTCAGCTGCGCATTCGTTGCCCGCAGTGCTTTATTTGAGGAGTGGCGAACCAGTCTCGTGCCTTAGCAGTCGTTTATTTATGGCTTTTGTTACCAGGAGCAGACAAGGTACACAATGCAACGCTCATCCGCAATGTTGTGTCCCCGAGCTCCGACACTCGGTGCACCCCTCCACTGCGGTTCAAATCAAACGAGTACGAGTCTTGCGACCAATCATTCATTTCTGTATCGCACGAGCGACTGTACAAAATATTCCTACAAACAGGAGCAGGTCGAGCCGTACGCCCCTGCGCGCCAAGCAAGGCACCGGCCCAATTGGCCTGGGATCCTTCCGTTACGCCTGGGCATGGTCCTTTTATCAACAACGCCATCCCAGATGCTCTGAGAAGCACCCACCGTAGACGCCAAAGTAGCCACTTAGCCATGAAAACTCCGTGAACCAATGCCTTCAACAGTTGCCTCCCGTTCCGAGTCTTTACCGAAACCATCGGAGACCATAAACCCACTGGGCGCATATCTCACGCCTGGCTATAGCTGCAAACCGCTCTACCTCAATGCAGCCCTCGCTTGAAACATTCAACTTCACCTAATCCTCGTAAACACTAGGGGTTCATGGCTGATGAAGAATCCCCGAGCCCATTCAGCGTACCGTCAATGGCGCTTTGGCTAGCCCTCCTAAGGTCCAACATCATCTTCTCAACAAAGGCCTTGTTGTCAGCTGCCATCTCGGGAAACTCGCGCACCGAGACGCCATTGGCAGCAAGTTCCGAAGGTGTTGTCGCCTGTGTCGATCCAGACGAGGCCCTGCGTTCGTCCTGTGGGTTCGTATCTGGAGTCTCAGTGGGAGTCTGCAGTCTTGGGAGCTGATTCACGCTAGAACGTGGAGTGTGACCCCGACTCCGAGGCAAGCGGAATGGTGACTCCTTCGGATCAGAGATGCGTCGCAATTGCTGTTTCAACTGCTGCGCGGGCGATTCGTTGGTCTCGGGGTCCACGTCCATTGGGACTGTTGTGCTTGCCGCCGGGGCAGCTTGTGCAACTGGCTGGGGCGACGTGTTGAGAAACGTCGGTTGTTGCGAGGGGATCCCGGCTGGTGATATGGGAGGCATCGACGCCTTGGAAGCCTGCATATCCACCGAGCTGGCCCCTCCCTGGAGGCCCATGCCACTGGAACAACTATTAGGCGAGCCTGCTACATTTCCTTGCCCGGTCTGACCTGCATTAGAATTCATCTGCGATGACGAGGCGTACTGCGGTCTCATTGCAGGATGGAGTGGAGTGGAGGGGACGGACGGTGTGCGTTGATGACCCCGAGAGGGGACTGGTGGCGGCGACATGGCCGACGCAAATGACGAGGTAGGAGAGGCTGCGCCAGACTGTGACCTGGCGCGTGGAGCGTTAAAAGGTGACGATCTCGAGGAACCGGTTGAGTGGGAGTAACGGTGGGATGGTGGCCGGGTGAGACCCTGGAGCCCTCCACCGAGATTGAAGCTCAGTCGACGGTTGTTGAAAGGGGCTGATTCCGGTTTCTTCATCAAATGCTTCCGCAGATCTCCCTCATACCCGTTGGTAAAGCCACCCCAGAGTGCGTACGGTGTCCTGTACCTAGAAGGCTCCCTTTAAAGCATGGTGTTAGTGTCTATATACAGTAACGTTGACACCAATTCATCTTACCTGTTGTGATAAGCCTGGAAGAAGGAAAACTTTTGCCAGGCGTGCTGAGGAACGGGGGTTGGGACATGCTGTAGGGTAGTTGGTTGTTGCATGGCCGCCGTGTGCTGCTGCATTGGGAAGTTTGGTGATTGACCAAGAGCAGTGGGGGCACTCTGGACACTCTGCTGCCTCGAAGACGGGGGTGCCTGGAAAGGTATGGCCTGTGGTCTACGGCTGTTGGCTTGAGCCTGTGATAACCAGGCTGGATTGATAGACTGAGGTTGTTGATGTTGCTGAAGTTGCTGCGGTTGGCGGGGTAGTGGTACAGGCGTGAACTGGGTGTTGCCCTGACGCTGGCCTTGAGGCTGCGGACTGCTCGCTGGGATCGGCGCGAATTGATTTGTAGAGTATAGCCCAGTGGAGAATCGAGGATCCGTACCAAACGATAACGGCGGGACCCCAGATGCTCCCGGAGTCTTGCTGGGGGCGAATTTCTGTGTGGTGAAAGGAGTACCGACTGGAGCATCGACAGGCTTCCTCGGTTTGTAGACGTATGGCTTCTCGGGTTTCGTGGCCATTGGACCCCTCGCCTGTGATGGGTGGGTGGCACCAAACGCCGGCTGATGCTGGGGCCTGGGTGGTGGCGGGGGTTTGGGGATACTATCAAGGAAGCTGGATTTCGGATTGTGCTGAGGCTTGCGCGGGTCTTCTGTGTACTGGGCCTTCGCCTCGGTCGACGTCTTGCCCAAATAGTGCCAGACTTGATTCTCCTTGGAGAAATCGATCTTTGTTTGGGCTTTGTTCTTGCACTCGGACGCTTCGCATGTGTGAAATTCGGACCAGACGAAATCCTTGCCCGGTGCAGGACCTTCGACGAACATGTCACCGGCCCTCGGAGGCTCGTCCGTGGATCGCTTCGCATTGATTTCTTCCTTGGCTTTTCTGGATGTTGGCATTGGCAAGGCGTTGGCTGAGGCCTTGGGAAGCTTGAAATCCTCAGAGTCGGGGAGAAGCAACCACTTCCACTCGACTTCGATCCGGGCGCTGCGCATGATTAGTATGTCTCTCATACTTTCAGAATATCGACTGGTGCCATACCCATTCGGAATAATGTCCAACAGCAGGGTCTGTTCATCTGCGCGATTTTCGACCACAACGCCCGCAAAAATCTCCTTCTTGTAGTATTGCATCTGTACGACCTCGTTCTTCTTGATGCCCTTGGCGGCTTCCCTGATGCGCTGGTTTTCCTCCAGTGCATCGCCATCCAGGCGTCTGTCCCGCTTTGTCCTGTGGAACCGGCAGCTGAACTCGAAGGCCTCCTCCTTGTACTCTGTGCCATCCTTGTCGAAAACTGGGACATCACCCTGCTCAACAAATACGCCTGCTGCTGCTGCACAAGTGGCATGGTACGAACGTGGGCACTTCTTTTGCGAACACTGGAAGCAAGCACCGCGCTTCGACCGACAGTAGAGACATTTGAGCTCGAGTCGGGCCTTTTCGATGTTCTCGACATTGAAGACAGTCTCATTGCCATCGACTGTCTCAATGTAAGTTTCTGGGAGGTACAAAGCACAGAGTCGGTGTGCCTTGCGGCCGTCGTTGGTTGCCAGGATCTCGGCCCCAGGAATATCATTGGGACACAGACAACAAGGCGGCTCGACGTGGGCCTTGACCCGCAAACGAAGCTTCTTGCCTTTCTCTTTCTTGTCCTTGCTGATCTTTGCTTGCTTCCTCTTACGAGCAGGGGCCTTGATGCGAACGGTGTGACTGCCAGGAGGCGAGGGAAGACCTGCCATTTCCTCATCCTCGTCATCATCTTCGTCAGAATCGTCCTCGTCTTCCTCTTCGGTCCAGTATTCCGGTGTGGGCTCCCCGCGGAGCTTTCTCTCAATCTCGTACACATCGACCCAAACGCTGTCCTGGGCCTGTGCGCATTCGCATTTCTTGGCTATCTTGCCCATGGGTAGCCAGGAATCCAGAGCGAAATTGACGGCCTCGGCACAGTTGTAGCCTAAATTATAGCCAGAATGGTAGCCGTATGGATACGTAACAACAAATTCTCCGGGGTACGAGAGACACTTGTTGACCTTGATGTTGTAATGCTGCAGGAGATGCGAAGGTGAGATGAGGAAAGCCTTGTGACGCAGGAATTGATCACAGGCCTTTGCCTCGGTAGGCCAGATGCTCTTCATGGCCGCCTCGAACCGTCGAGCGTCAGCCTGCGATATGCTGTACCACTGCTTTGGGGCACCAAAATGTAGATAGTTGATGCTGTACAGGTCAACATCTTCCAAGTGCCAGGCAAAGGTGGCCTTCCACATTCCGAGGTAGAGGTAGGCTGTGTTGACACCGGGAACCTTTGTACCCAGAACATCCAAGAGATTGGGCAGCTTGTTCAGGTTCCACAGCTCGGTATCTTCATGGAATAGTGTGCCCATGAGATCAGCGCCGTACAGTGGTGTTGCGTACGTCAGTGTCTTCCAGTAGGTCCGCTCCAGCTCCTCGCATCGTTCGGGAGTGTAGTCAGAAATGTCCATCTTGTAGTCAAAGTCCTTGAACGCCTCTTCATCAATCATGGCAGATCCCTCCCGTTTGCTGTATTTCCGGCGAGCTGACGTCGACTGGACCTTCGGCTTTGCCTGGCGACTGAAGCCCATTCGTCGAGGGGTTTCCTCTTCACATTCCTCGTCCTCGACCTTGACACCAGGGTCTTGCTCGATGGAGTCTACCACGGCATCGCCCTTCTTTTCGTCGTCTGCAGGCCGGGGGGACTCGGGCGTCATAGGCCGGTCTTCCACATCGGTGTCGTCCTGTGCGGTGGCTTTCTTGCCCTTGCCTCGGGCGCCTCCTCGACCTCGACCTCGCCGTCCGCGACCACCACCAGTACGCCGCGCGGGGCTGGAAGCGGCCGGCGTGCTCGACTTGGTTGTCGCAGCTGCAGCTCTAGACCGGGTTGCGGGTTTTGGCTTGTCGGCATTCGCGCGGCGCTCACCACGTCTTGCAGGGGGCTGGTGCTCGCTCTGGTCGCAAAGCTGCCTCCACTGAGGCAGGTTGTAGGATCGCTGGTGGAGGATATTGACCTGGCGGTAGGTACCGTTGGAGCCCATGATGTCTTGCTTGATCGGCTCTCTCACCCGAACCGGTTTCACAAGCTCGCTGAGATCTGGGAGCGAGTCCTTCCACTCGTCTGGAGGGATAATCTTGATAATGCCGGACTTCATGCCGTAGGAATCGACGGCTCTCATCTGCGGCAACGGAGTGTCAGCATGCGCGGCGGTCTCCAGATCAAGGGGCGACTCGGGGAGGGGGCGCGACGCACGAATTTCTTGAAGTCCTTGAACTGGTCCATGTTGGGCCTGAAGACAGGGACGGTACCAGACCAATGGTCGGGGAAGACCTCGCCAATGTCCTCGTCATCCTGTTCTGGAGTTGGGACTTGCTCAGGCTCTGCGTTCTCCGAGCCAGCACCGGAGGCTGGTGCATCGTCGGGGCCGGTCCTTGGAGCGGTCTGCCGCGGTGTCGCAGTTATTGCTGGCGGCGAGTCGGCGGCGGCAATTGCCTCGTCGAGATCGCTCAATTCGGAGTCGGTGGCGTCGACATTGTTGGAGTCCGGGGGCGAGTGCAGGCCGGTGGGCTTTGGGGACTTTGTGTCGGCGGGGGGATTGACGACGGCGATGGTGGACTCGTCACGGTCATGGCTAGGCAGAGGGTTGGTGCCGTCGGGGTTGAGGTTTGGATTGTGGATGCCAGGCGCCGCAGCGCCGGTCGCTTCGGTCGACATGGTGGATTTGTGACCTACATGCGATCGGCCCCGGCCAAGGGCGGGAAAGTCGACTCGACTCGTAGGTAATATCGTCTACCAGGTGTTGTTCGCTCGGTCGCAGGCGAAGGGGAAAAAGTCGAGGTTCGGTTGTACTGAAGGGGGCGGGAAATGTTGTGGCGACAGGGTCGAGTTTGACGGGACGACGTCGAGATTGACTTCGATTAGGTAGGGGAAAGGGCTGTGAGTGCGAATGGTGAGGTTTGCGGTGCGACGGCAGCTCAAGTGTCTTGCAAGCGCAGATGCAAGTGCAGGCAGGTAGTCGGGTAGATGGGGTGGTGCGAGCGCCAATGTCCAAAGTGAACGAACGGTAGGTACACTGCTCAGTGCCTAACTCCTTCCCGACGGGCCAGCTACAAGAGCACCGCAAAGTACGCAGGCTGGCAGGTAATGCAGGGCAAGAGGCGAGGCAAGGCAAAGGCAAGGCAAAGGCAAGGCAAGGGCAGGACAGGGCAGGCAGGATGATCAGCCGTCGTCGGCCCTGGGCTGGGCTGGGGGAGATCAAAATCGATTAGATAAAAGTGGAGTTCGGCCGACCACACCTGCAGATGGGATGTCTTCACTAACAGACTTGGATGATGGTTTGCACAGAGAACCGTTAGGGGCTCCAGCAGTGAAACTGCGGCTTTTGATCAGGGCCCAGGCACGCTCTGAGGAGGTAGGTACCTTGGCGTACTCAGAGAATCTGCGGTGTGATGCGGTACCTGGGGTGGGTTAGCCGGAGTGCTGCAGAATTATGGGTCGATGTCGATTGATTCCGCCTGAATCTGGGCTGATAGTGCAGTGTTAGCGCTCTCTTAGCTCGACAGTACTTGGAGACTTTTGGGAAGGCTCGATGCACAATGGGGCAGGATCTCGCTCTCCGTTTCGTATGCACCGTCTGACCATGCTCCAATCCGCTCGCCGCCCACAGTGTGGCGTCCGTGGTCCTGCACCAGTTTATCTACCGTCCAACATTCCACGAACACTCGCAGTCCTCACGGTCCACAGCTGTTTTGTTCCACACTACCGGCTAACGACCAAACAACAATGACTCGTTTCCTTTTCGAAGTCATGTGATCATGATCTTTGACCGAATTTCCTGGCGTTGAGCAGTCTCTGAACTGGCTGCTAACCGTTCGCAAATCGAGTCCGCTCGCTATCTGTTGCTGTATCAGAAGAGAGGGGAAAGGGACACGGGAATCTGGAAAACCCGCTAGTCCTGTTATGGTCATCATGGACCAGACCCTACGTCACTGAATTCCACACCAGAGGTCCCTCCCCCCCTCTTCAGGCCGATCCCTTACCCAGGACGCGGTAAGCCAGAGCCTCTATCAACGTTGCAGTCCAACAATCACTCCGAAAGATAAACAACACATGAGAATTCATGTGTTGCGGTGATCTTTCTTATCTGGCCAATCACTCACTGTTCGCATCCTTTTTCACTCATAAGTCCAATACCACAAATTGCATGTGACCAATCCTCAACTGTGAAGCATATTAATTCCAGACTGCCCGGTGCTTGCATGCATTCATTCGTGCAGGCAGCATAGCGGTGAGTACACGAGGCATCCAATGCTACTGCCCAGAAATTGTCTGGTGTATCAAGATCTCGGGAGTCATAGAATGAGCGTATTGTACTGTGGAATCACGAGCGCTCTCGGTTCGGCATCTGGCTCAAATCACAATTCACGGCGTCATAGCGACCATGGAATTGCCAGTGAATACAAGCCTGATAAACAAGCGACATCTCGCAACAGGCTCCTGAGGTTGACAAAGTGGGCTCAAATATTCCTAGTTGGTGTTCACAGATGAACTGGAGCCCACGGGGCATCACCGCCGAGCTAGAAGGAAACGTTCCAAGACCATGAGAAGAATATAGTTGGAGCAGCCATAGATCAAGCAGCAGTGAACTTGAATATAAAGTGATACTTGCTTGGATTCCTACAGATCATGGAGCATGCGATGAGAAGCCCAGCAAATTTTGCCCTCCCCCCCCCACCCCCCGGAAAGCAAAAACAAACGCTGTATACCTTTCCCGAGTATCCACTTTGAAGCATGCTATAGACTCAATAAAACCGAGCCAGCAAGGCTAAGCCCAGTATAACTCCTATGTCCTCGCTAAATACCCGAATCCTCTTGATCAACCGGATGCTGCGCATTATACTCATTCCAATTCTGGCAAACACGCTGAGTCTCCACAAGAGCAGACGGCCCACCCACAGCGTCAAGGATATCATCCTGACGCTCGAGGATCTGCATGCCGAGGCCTGGTTCGCACAGTCATCAGCATATAGCCTTCACGGAGTACTCACGCACAAAAAGAGGCGAAGGAGTAGATCAAGCCAGCAAGGGTCGGGCATGAAACTTACCAGCACTGGCGTGCCAGGCGATGTGGCAGTGCATCAGCCAGGCGCCCGGGTTGTCGGGCTTGAACGCGATGGCGATATATCCGTTCGCCGGCAGCAGAACGACGTCCCTCCGGGGAGGGTTGACAAAGTTGAACGTGTCGAAGCTGGCGGCTGGGTCGAAGGTCGTGTTGCTCTGGGCTAGCAGGACGACGTCCATGCCATGCCAATGAAGAGGGTGCGCAACTGGGTTGTGGAAGCATATCAGAGATTGTCCTTTGTTTCGGTTGGGGGAAATATTTTGGTCTGAAGGGGCGCTTACTCTGGATGATGCTGGTATTCGCAGGCAGAGGAAGTGAAGTGTCATTCGCGCCTTCAATTATCATGAATACATAGCCGGACTCGAAATTATCTGGTAGCAAGAATCTTGTTAGCAAGGCAAATGCAAGTATTCCCTCGAATGATGGGATTTAGACTGACCTTGGACGATGTGGAAGTTCGGATTGTGCTCATATGTCTCATTATCCAAATTCAGAATGGTCGGGTTGCCAAACTCAAGCCACAGGAAATCAGGCGTCAACATCCAGTGCCGATAGCCACCAGTCTCGTTGGAGCTGAAATCATTCTGGTGGGCCACCGCGAACCTGCTCTCGCTGATCTCATTCGCAGGGTGGTGGTCGATGACCCAGGGGATGATGGGCTTGAGCTTGTCGTACGGCTCATCGGTACAGTTGAGACTGTAATTCCAGGGCTCGCTGGTGGGGAGGTTGTTGTCCGGCCCCGAGGACGTGTTGTAGCGGACGATAGCGGTCCTCACGTCGAATGCAGAGCACGTGTCATTGAAATTCCCATCGCACGGGAGGGACGTGTTGAAGCCGTTGCATAACGTGGCAGGATGGGTCCTGATCCAGTAATCTCCAGGCTGCTGGTCCGCCTCAACAACGACCATGTACCGCTGGCCTACTCCGATGCTCAATGCAGTCGTCTGGTACGGAGTGATGGGCACCAGGTCAGCCTCGATCACGGTCATCGTATGGTTGTCAATCGAGAAAATAAAGTGTGTGCCCGCCGCGCCGTTAACCAGCCTCAAGACGTGCTTCTTGTTGGGCGCAAAAGTTGTCTCGAAGTATGTCCCTGTGCCTGTGGAAGGGTTATGACCGTGGCCATTGACCACAATAGAATCCGCCCGGGCGAAAGAAAGAGGATCGGGATCGACCTCCTGCCTGAAACGGACAAAAGATGAATCGTGTACGTAGTCCTGGATGAGAACTGGACCAAGGTCTATGTCCCAATTGCTGCTTGAAGGACCGTGGATGACTAGTGGCCCAGCAAGGCCGTCCGGGTACTGTTCGGATTTAGCCAAGGAAATCACAGTTTCAATACTACCCCGGGCATGGGAGACATTACCTGCAATGAGTAGTGGGAGTGATACCACGTGTGCCCATACTGAGTCGCCCGAAACTGATAGGTAAATGTATCTCCCTTAGCAATCGGGCATTGTGTAACTCCATTGACACCATCCATCTGGTTTGTGTTCAATTGTCGGATTCCGTGCCAGTGGACAGTCGTGCCATTCTGATCATAATTATTCCGGACGTGAACAACAATCTCGTCACCCCAGCATGCCTCAATCAGCGGGCCGGGAAATTGTTGGTTGAAGACTTTCCCGCTGGTCTTCTCAAATCCATCCGCGGTCAGGGTCACGTTTCCATCAACCTCAAGGAAGTATTCCCGAATGATGCCTGTTGGAATGGCGTCGGGGTGCTCGTCTATGGGAAGTGTAAGAGAAATGATTCAGGCACGCAGTACATGGACACTCACAGTTAGTGTTGATGTCAATTTGTGAATATTCTGAGAACCCGGTCCCTGATTGAGTGTCCTGTAGCCAGCAGTCTCGCGTCTCTGCAGTGTTGCAGCTCTTCCACCTGCTGGGGTATACACACTGGAAGCCAGGGGACGCGAGTTCTGGTTCGATGATGGTGTCATCAACCGACGGGATAAGGGGATGCTGCGGAATGTCTTCGGACGCCAAGATTGGTTGCTGGATAAGGTCCTCGAAAGGGTTAAACGGCGACAGAGCAGCCAGCCTGATGAGCCCCTCCAGGCACGATTTGAAGAAGCCCATGGTAAAAAGGCGAGCTTGCGATCTTGGCTACTTGCACAAGCTTTTCCCAAGACGGGTGAGACGCCAAAAACGAGCAGCGGCTCGAGCCTCTTTCAAGTGGCGCAATCTTATTTATACGTCCAAAAACTCACCCTCACTGCTTTCCCGCCACCATCAGTGTGCAAGCGACGTGGCTTGCAAGGATGGCACACGGAGCCCTGCCTAGGTAGCTCATCACGAAAATGGGCACAAGTATCTTGGTCGGCCCTTCAATTTCTCACCTCAGACTATGTGGCTGAATAACAGAAGCTGAGTCCTTTGTTCTGACTACACATGCATGTTTCTAGACCGGTTGGTTCGGATGGGTGTGTGAGACGACGCAGGGATATGTAGCGCTGGGGTCCGGTGAGATTTGTTGGTGCGACCATAGGAGCATATTCCTGGCAAGCTGAACTCAGTCAAATAAAGAATTGAATATGACACAGCCCTACCCGCATTCCCAGGCAGCCGGGAACGGCCCCAATGCTCGTAACTGCGAACGGTAAGAGTGTGGTATGTGAGACACCTCGGATTGAGCCGCTATGGATGGGCTGATTTTGCGGCGCACGATGTTCTCAAATTACATTCCAGTTGCAACTGTGCACTGATTATAGAGGGAGGGGTGCAAAAGGACACTCGAGTTCAAATAAAGCAGTGTCAAGGTATGTCTTCCACCAGCGCTGAAGAGTGCCCAGGTAGCTCGTACGCCATGCTGTCGCCAAATTTCTGGACCATTATATAATCCGGCCTAGAGTCGCAACGTGTTCTATGACACGTGAAGGCCGATTTCCAACTTCAAAGCTGACAATGGATGGTGATAGCCCGAAGACTTCGTATTTCCGAGTCGTGATCACGCGGATGGTGATGGAGGGCCGACAGCATATCAAGGCAACCAGCCCTCTTTAAGCTGACACAGCACCGGAAAGGAGCCAGGATATTCTTGGGGCTATTACACACCAGATCAGCCCTGCGGCTAGAAAATTTGTGCGCAAGGCGGTCTTGCTTATCGTCACACATGATCCCTGACATGGCCCGGTCCCCGACGCCGGCAAGGCACGAGTGGGATCGAGGCCCGGATGATGTGCAACGAACGGTAAGGCAAAGAAGTGGTTGCACAGCATTTGCTAGGTACATGCGAGACTGCAGTTCTAAAATAGCACTGCGGCTCGTCACAGGCCAGAAAACGAGGAGACTTTTGTATCAAAAGCTTGAGATGCTCGCTACCTTGCCGGTCAAGAGGCATGCAGGATAGGAAACGATTTGCGAAAGGCAACGTGATTTCAGATTTGACTTTCCATACTAGACCACAAAACAGAATAATTGATGCTGACATTCTGAGAATTTTGACCATTTGATAGCGGAACAATTAGATTGAATAAGCTGAGCGAATCGGAGACTCAGACACTGTAAGACGGCGAGGAACGGCCAACGAATCAGCCCTAGATGCTCAGCTGGCCAACTGGCGTATTTACTAAACGAGGAGTATCCTGGACAAGTAGTATGATTTAGGACCGAACAAGGCGAGGTTGTGATCTGCATCTTTATGACGTTTTCTTGTCAGCTTACCTCTTCTCTCCAACCGAGCCCAACTTCCCAGGGTTGTGATGGAATGTGCAATGGCCAGTCAGCGTCAAGCTGCAAGAGTGCGTGAAGATAGCTGTCGATTAACAAAGAATCTATATCATCTGTGGCCTATGATAAGGGAACAGATGCACCTCCGCCATACTTTGATGCTCAATATTCCTTCCTCTCGTCCCATTACTGTTGGAAGGTTCCAAAATTGTGCTGCTCGCCAATATCATGCCAATTCCCCAACAAGGATTTTGCTACAGTCATCCAGAGGTATTCATTCAATGTCCCTAGCTACAGGGAAACATAACAATGGCATTCAATGATCTCGATGTTTAACAGTCAATGCTGCCCAATTGCCGGACTGGGAACGTCCTAGAAACAGATACAGAACGCCGCTTATCGAGCACTGTGTGCAAACCCTAGGTCCAAAACCAGGGAGCAGTGTCATGTTG
Organism: Diaporthe sp. HANT25; assembly: GCA_013435955.1. Taxonomy (NCBI): domain Eukaryota; kingdom Fungi; phylum Ascomycota; class Sordariomycetes; order Diaporthales; family Diaporthaceae; genus Diaporthe; species Diaporthe sp. HANT25. Next base: position 971,241 of record JACBFG010000005.1, on the reverse strand, counting down.
CGGAGAGTCGCGAGAACAGTAATGGTGGAATCAGCCAGAAGCGCGTGCGGTCAGCATAGGATCTGATCGTCTTCCGGGATCGTCTTGTAATTGCCAGGTATGAGTTGCAGAAGCGCATGTCTCGCCGTCTGAGGTCGCACGTAGACTCGAGCGTCTAATGAGCGACGTGGCGCTCTTTACTGAGCTTGGGGAGTGGGCAGAAGGCAGCAGATTCATGACGATGTCCGGAGTGCCCGAGCTAGACGCTTCTTTTCCGGTCGAAGACAGATGACTGAGGGGTGTGGCATACCTTTCTACCGTGGAGCCAGTTGACTCCTTCGCTCGTGTCGTGTCTGGGTAGCGAATTTGGAGAGCAGGGGTCTCTGGCGATCGAATCTGCACGAAGCTGGCCTTTGCCTCAACAAAGCTGCCCGTATCGCTTGCTTGAGAAATCTCAGGTTCCGAGGAACCATCATGCTGCAGCATCACCGTGGCCATTTGTTCAGCTAAGCTTGGCTTGCGTTGCGAGACGGCGGATTTCTCATCAGTTGACCGTTTCGGTGTATCCATGATTCCCTTCATGTCATGAATCTCGGCTTCCAAGGCCCGAAGCTCTCGATATCCACCTGCTGTTGAAAGGATTTCAAGCTCCGGATACTCAAGGTCGCCAGCAGTCTGAATGCTGCTCCTTCGCTCTCCACGAATCGATCTGTCTCTGGATGGCGTCCGTGAGCGACCAGGAATGAGCTTGCTGAGACGCGACTTGAAAGTATGTGAGAACTTGTCCGAAAAAGTGCGGGCGATGCCTTTCTGGCATGGTGGGCCGTCTTCCATTCTGTCAGTCGTCCAAGCGATAACCCCTGACGCTGATACGTTCTTCACCGCAAAGTCTCTCGGCCTGACATTGTCGTCGACCCCAGCAGCTGCATTACGCTCGTCACGGTTGAATGAAGGAAACTTTGCCCAAGATGCGGGTGGCATATTCATTGTTTTGTGGCGCGGAAAGGATGCAGAAGCGCGTCGCTCACCTTTATGTTGGGAGCCACGTTCCTGGGTCTCAATTTGGTGGGCCCAGTCTTCGAGGATAGTCGTGGATCTTCTGAGTGACTCCCTAAAAGCTGCCTCGCTGACATGTTCTGGATGAGCTTTGCAGAGTGGAGAATGCATGTCAGACCTAGACGAACTGAGACTGCCAGCTCCTGAAGGTTGTGGAGGTCTAGGCACTCGGCCATGGTCGCTGGCCGCTGGAGACAAGCAAATGGCAGGTAAGTTGGATGATATGCTTCCTCTCGGTGATCTGGACTCTGTTTCCGCCCTCACTGCCCGCTTCCACAACTCGGCGGTATCATCGCCTTCCCTCGAAGACGAGAAACCGCGGAGGCGCCGAGATCTCGCATCACTATTTGCAGGCGTGTGACTTGAGCCATTGGCATTTACCCTGCTTTTGCCGTGGACAACATCAGGGACCTGAAGATGCGCGTATTGCAAGCCTGTCTGCAGAGTGGTCTTGTCTTGCAAAGAAGACGCACGTAAAGTGCGTGTGCCGGCAAGAGCATGTCCAGAGCTATTGCCGTCCAGCGTCTCAATGATGGCAATTCTTGCTCGTTTCGGTACGTTCAAATGGAGCTTTGATAGCAGAGACATTCTGTTGTTTGAGTTAGTCTCGTCATCGTGGTCGAAGATCTCCCGAAATTTGCTCTCTACAGGATTGAAGGATCCCTTCCTGAGGTGAGAGTCTCGGAATCGCTCTTCCACATTTTGGAGAACAGCCTCTCTTCGTAGGAAGCTCGAAGTTTCAGAGCCAGCCTCGATGGTGGCTCGTCGAGAATCAAGGTTTGCGAAACCAGTCGTTGAGTTTCCCAAAGGAGGGGTCGTTCGACTACTTTGCCCGTCGGCATGTTGACTTCTGCCCGCCAGAACGGCCCCTGTCGATGGAATTCAGCACAAATTTTGCCAATGGTGGAGAAGGAGTACTCACATTTGAAGGATGGAAGCCTCAGCCCACTGATGCCCCTACGATAAGGGTGCGGCTGCAGGATCTCATTCGGGTGGACTCGAACGTCGTAGATTGCCGGTGGTGTGACCGAGCGCCGTTGAAGGTCTGGCCCAGGGCTGACCAATCTGGGCCCGGAAGGCCGCGCCGAGAGAATGGCATACAGAGTTCGATCTTGGCCTTCCGCCTTCTGCGACAAGTTCCGGACTGTGATGGGATGCATCGAAGCTTCCAATGATTGCCTTGTCGTGTCGGCGCTGCTCCGGGAGTCCAATGGCGAGCCAGGGAGGCTCACACGTTGACTCGTATCGGCATCACGAAGCCGACTTGGTTTGGTTGGTGTTTCAGGGAGCTCATTCTCGGGCTTGCCATGAGGAATTGTCGTGTATGTGCAGTTGTTCTCCTCGGACCCGACCTCACTTTGGGACTGAGATGTAGTAGAGGCGCGGAACGGCATACTCTGAGTTCGAAGCCACAAGCCGACCGGTGATTCGTCTCGGATTAAGGACTTGGAGGCCGGTATTCGATTGCAAAGATTCGAGTCCAGCGAGGGCTGGCGCGAATAAGGTCGCAGCCGGGTATTTGTGTCACGAACGCCCAAAGGCGAGGACTTGCTCCTTGGACGCGCGAGGGAGATGTCGTCCCTGAGATCTGCCGTGGAACGAGTGGCGGGAGTGTTTGCAAGTGGTCGGAACAGTGACATTCTCTTGTCAGGGGTGAAAAGATCAGCTAGCTTGTCCGCACTTAGTGAGAGCCGCCAAGATGCAAGTGACGAGGCGTCGTGGAACACAGAGCCTCGAACTGGGACGAGGACCGGGGAGTTTGGCATGTCAGGTAGGGAGCTGCGCTCTCGAATGCCATTGTGACAGTCAATGTAGGAGGCCTTTGAGTCGGCATCAATCCAGTCGGGCTCACTGGCTACAAGACTTGTCGGACGGTGATTCTCATTCTCGAATGAATTGCACGTAGTCGATGGCCTTCTGGACGATAATTTTGACGTCGGACGCCCTTCCACCTCATCTGTCTCCGCCACACGGGCCGCCTCGATCGGTGTCAACTCCTTGGATTTGTGACTTTCATCCACAGTGAATTCGATGGTGTCCCGGGGACCGTTGCCTGGAAGAGCGGTCGGGCAAGGCCCATGCTGCTGAGGCGTGGAGCAGTGGCTGGGAACATTGTCGACCTCATTCTGGAGCTCCTCCTGGATCCTCTTTCTCATAAGTCGCTTCACCTCTGCTCTGTGGGCGATCTGTTCCTCGGTCTCACTCTGCCTCTGGAGGGAGTCCTGTGACAGATGGCGACGAATGCGCGATTTGACGGCCTGCAAGGTGCTGGTGCTTCTGTTCCTGCTGTCGTGAGCAAGGTCCTCAGCCACATTGTCGTCGTCAGACTCCTCGACCACGAGTTCTCCCAGATAGACTGAGGCGTCGGTGGCGGCTCCGGGCAGGGGGTTGGTCAAAGATGACCTCGCGAGGGTGGACCCCGGAGAAATAGCAGACGGGTGCAAGACCGGGGCAGGTAGCTTCGCAGGCGGAGGAGGGACGGGCAGGTCAGCATCCTCTTCATTCTGGAGCCGCTTGCGAGAACGAAGCTTGCCGCAACAACAGAAAATGGCCATTTCTAGCTGCCGGACTTGGAACCAGAACGGCGATGATTCTGGAGTTGGACTTCAGCTGAAGAAGATCCGGATAGGAGCCAGCCAGCAGAGACACAACGTGATAAATCCAACCCAAGCAAAGGGGAAGAAGAGTGTCGATCCCGACTCATCAGGGCCAAAGGACGTGGCACTGTTTACACTGAGACAGCAGAGAGTGAAGCTTGTCGAGAAGGCAATAGAGGGACACGAGCCTCCCTTCAGTCTGCGGGAAGGCACAAGCTCGAGAGAAGGCAGGCAGAAACAATGGCACGGTTTCCATCATTTGTGGAAGGCACGACCTCAGCACACACCTCCGGGCCCCTTCCCGAACGCTGTAGGAGTGCCTTGTCGTCTTGCAACGCATTTTCAGCGTCTCCCAGGACGATGAATCGACACGTGTGAAGCCCTCACCAGTGTGGGATCCTCGCGCCGGTCGAGGGAGAATCGACTTGGAACTGTCCCGTGGTCTCTTGCCAGCACCAGCAACAACTACTGGACGCAGCTTGCATCCGCTGGCATCAGGTCCAAAAAGGTGTCAGCAAGCGGCTGGTGTCCAGGAGGCGCGTGGGCTTGCGATCGTAAGTTCCCTCCATTTCAGTCGGCCCGTGCCTGGGCATTGTAAGTATGATCCAGCTTGCGATCTTCCATGCTGCAACTGCAGTGACGTGTAGCCACTTGGCCATGTCCATTGCAAAGTGACTCTGCCTATCGAAGCTGGAAGCCGGGAGCAGACACCACCGTGCGAGATGGGAAGGTTGTCGATGTCCATTTTCTTCCTTCAAGCTGAGTCTCATCCATCTTGATCGTAGTCGCTCGACGTATGAGGGTGTACACTCCACGACTTACTACCTCGCTTCTTTTTCAGATGAAATAATGTCCAAATACCTTTGCACTCACGTACTGTACATGCGTAGAATATGGAAAGGCAGCATTAATTCGCACTGCCAGATGTATTGGTCTTGGTGGCCAAGTACTTGAACCTCGGAAACCGACCTAATCGCCGAGCCTTGGCGGTCCCTTGACGCTATTTTGTCTGTGGCATTGCCAGCATAGCTTGCCACGACAGCAACGTACACAACCCCTGGCTAAAAGCAGCGCATTGATCACAACGTTTTCAGTGACTCGAATCGCGGGCTTCGAGAAACGTTTTCGTGGATAGTAGTCAAAGTGACCGAGCAGCTGTGTCATCACGGCTCAACGCGTCAGCTAAAGGGCGCGGACAATCGACGATCGGACAGTCACGGCAGGCCACGGTTAAAGCTCTGGTAGCGCAAGGCGGCCTTGGCCCTCAGTGTTCAGGTACTTAATGGGCAGCTCGCAGCTCCGAGTGGTCCGAGCAGAGCGTGGGCTGGCTCCGCTCCAAATTGCTCGCACCGATGCCACAGCCTTCCAGAGAGGGTGTGGTCCATCCCGACTTTTCTTCCAAATCTCAGTCGAGGCCAGAGCCTAGGACGATGACATCTCGCCTGTTGGTGGCCAGACTGCAAAGCCCCAGGTGTGATAAGCCTATCACGTCCTCGCGCATCATCCTCTGCTCACTCTTCAAGGCCCGCTCTATCGGTGGATGAGGCCCGCTCGCCTGACTACAGGCACTGTCTCGGGACGCAGACTGGTGCCGAGAGCCACCGTGCGAGCACTAAGCCTTTGACTGCGTCGTACCATTGCCCGCCTGAGTTGAACCTTGGGCCATCTCGGTTTCCGCGTAAACACCTCTCGGCTCGCCGACACGCCCGAACAGCCCACACCCAACAATGTCCGAGTCTGCGAGAGCAGATTCCGAAGCCGCCCACGGAGACGAGCACTCTACACCCAGCTCTCCCGGCGGCGACGGGGACCACTCCGAGAAGAACGGCGACCAGCCGCCCCGCAAGAGACAGCGAGTCCGTCTGTCCTGCCTGGAATGCCGCCGAAGGAAACTCTCGTGTGACCGAGGCTACCCATGTGAGAGATGTCTCAAGTCAGGCACGCCAGACCGCTGCACCTACGAGACCAGGCCGGGGGTCGCGCCGCCTCCCAAGCCCGCCGGCCTCCAGCTCTCTCAGTATGACGGCCGCTTGTCCTTGTCCAACGACAACCTCGTCCGCAAGGATAGCGCCCGGGATTTCGACCGCATACGGAGGTTGGAGATCGAGGTCTCCCAGCTCAAGAACCTGCTGTCGAAGCAGCTGAACAGTGATGGCAGCCTCACCGTCGACGCCAACTCCCAGGCCGCTGCGAGGCCCGATCCGGACCTGGTACCAGAGCACAAGCTCCCCGAGTTCATGCAGTATGGCCACGATGCTGGCGACGAGCTGCGCTTCTTCCGTGGCAAGGAGTTCCGGACTCGGTACTTCGGACCCCACAACGCCTCCATGGCCTTCAGCCAGTTGACGGGGCTGTCGCCATTCATGAAGGAGACGGCCGAGGAATGGCTCAAGCCGTTGCATGTGGCTGCCCGGACCAAGGACCGTGACCAGAGGAAGGTCGCACAGGAGGCCAAGTTCAAGGCTGCCGATCTCGAGCTCGAACAGCTCTTGCCCTCCAAGATGGAGACGGACATGCTCACCTCGCTGTACCTGGACCAGTTCGAGCAACTCCACCGTATCGTCCACATCCCCAGCTTCAGACGCCAGTACGAAAGGTTTTGGATACCCACTGAGGTGCGGCCCGCGGCGCACACCGCTCTCATCCTCTCCATGATGGCCGTCTCGGCCTGCATGCACAGCAACTCTTCGTCGCCGCCCAAGTTCACGGGGATGGTGTCGTGCGCCCACCAGACGGCCGAAAAATGGATCTGGGCATGTGAAGAATGGCACAGGAAGCAGAGCCACAAGCACCGTCGTCTGATACACTACCAAATAGCACTGCTGCTGTACCTTGCCAAGAGAGTCAACAATGTCAAGAAGAAGCGTTTCTGGACGAATTCTGGCATCTTGACCCGTGAGGGCATTTCTTTGGGCTTACATCGCGACCCGGACGCAATGATCGGCGCGAGCCGCAACATTTCTCTCTTCAATCAAGAGATGCGAAGGAGGCTATGGGCGACAATACAGGAGTTTGACTTTCAGGCATCCTTCGACCATGGGTTACCCACCATCGTCAGTTCACTTCATCTAGATGTCAAACCGCCTAGGAACATCAACGATGACGAGTTTGACGTGGATATGAAGGAGCTGCCGCCGTCTAGGCCGGTTTCCGAGTACACTGGCGCGTCCTTCCAGCACCTATGCCGGCAGAGTCTGCCCCTTCGCCTGGAGCTGAGCAAGCTACTGTCAGGGCCACCCGAAGATCTCGACTACGAGCAAGTAATTCGCTACACGAACGAGATTACACAGGAGATCGACGCGCTTCCGTCGTGGGATACGTCGGCCAGCATGGACGAACAAGAGTCACCAAAACCACTACTTGCATATACGCTCCTCCACGTGCAGCTGCGGCAGTACATTATGCCGCTGCATCAACCATTCCTGCGGATGCGCAAGGTCAATTCCAAGTACCAGTTCTCGGAGGTCATGTTCTACAATGCGGCGCGAGACATGGTCCTCCTGCACGACAAGCTGACAGAGTTTGGCGTGCGCACGCTAAACTTCGTGCGCGAAGACGCACTCACACTCGCTCTGAACCTTACCAGCGTCACTATGCTTCAGTCTCGCGGAAGCACAAACATGATCATGGTCAACAGTCCACACACCCTCAAGCTGCTAGATCAGTGCCTCCAGATGAAAGAGGACCGCATACTGCGGTGTGGAAATAACGAGCCGTGGGGTTACAGCATTATGTGTGCTGCATACGGTCTACTGGAGACGCACCTGGGGATCAAGGACAGCCAGACTGCGAAGAGCTCGAGTGCGGAGAGATTCATCAACCTGCACTACCGCCTGCTTGCAGGGCAGGAACCGCCGGTCTTAGGACCCCAGCAGCTCGCGGCCGCCCAGGCGCAACAGTCCCAGCAGGGCGCCGGATCGAACCTGCAGGTGCGAGCGGAAGGGCCGAGCCTGCTCGAGAGGGCCAAGACCATCACGCCCTACCTGCACCCTGGGATCTCTTCTGCTGCTGCTTCTGCGGGGGGAGGGCCAGGGGTGGCGGTAAGTGCAGGGGGAGACGTGGCCGGGCTGCCGAGCACGCCTTGGTGGCTGGCCGCGGCGGATCCCACCGTAAGTCTACCTCCCGATGGGCCCGGGCATTTGGCTGGGCCCTCTCCGGAACGTCGTAGTAACCGCGACCCCTCACAAATGCAGATGCAGCCCCAAGGACCACTCAACCCCGAGTTCAACATGGAGATGCTTGGCTTCAACTTGAATGAGCTGTGGGCGGTGGACACCTGGGATGCATATTAGACGGAACATCCATTCTGTCATGTAAGTCATGGGCATACGCTTCTGACGACGATATAATCGGTGGTTGGAAGGCAATGGGCGATGCAGCGGAAGATTGGCATCGAGTATATAAGTTGAGGTTGAGCACACTGTCGTGATACCCTCCTCTCTACAGCGTTTGATCTGGGTCGGCCGACCTGTGAGTGGTATGAGCGGTCCAGAGCAAATTCATGAATATTCTGTAATCTTAGCAAGCATGTATATTTTTGTCTAGACGCGGAGGAATCCACCCGACTCCAGAACAATGCCACAGAGTGTTGGAAGGCCAAAAGCATCAACATGGAATTGTGATAATGTTAAAGGACGGAGACTCCCGAACGAACGACGGCTGTGGTCTGCAAGGGCGTTGCAGGGTAGAGGCCAGGAGCTGTGGGGGTCCCGCCTGGGCAATCCGGGGTACTGCATGGCGGTGGATCGACCCAAAGTGGGACCGTCAGCCAAGTAATATGGAAGCAAGCATGGTAAGTAACATCATTGCGGCGTCTTGGAAGACGACTTGCCAATTGTGCAATTGAAGCTCTCCCTTGACTCTGAACAGATTGTGACCAAATCGCCACTATCAGGGACCATCCAATGCTACTGTCCCAGAGCTCTCGACGCCGGACCCTGCAGGCGGGGCACGGATGAAACACGAAACACGGCGCACCGCAGCTAGACAACCTCTCGAACGGCCACCTTGGCGCCCTGCATCTGCGTCACCAAAGATGCCATAACAGCACGCCGCGACGATGCCATCCGCATACAGATTACTCGTCGGCCTCGCAGGCCTGGCGCCGGTGCTAGCGCTGGGTACAGGCCAGAAATTCAAGATTGTCGACGGCGGGCGGTCCTTTGACCGCTTCATCACGATATGGCTGGAGAACCAGGTGCGCCTTTCCTTGCCGTGCCTCCCATCCCTTCTGCTTCCGACCACGAGATGCTGGATACACCAATGGAGCTGACAGCTCGAGCAATGATAGGACTTCGACAAGGTCATGAACGACGCCCATTTCGCCGACCTGAAAAGGGAGGGCATCAGCCTCACCAAATTCTATGCCGAGACGCATCCCTCGCAACCCAACTACATCGCAGCAATCGGGGGCGACTACTTCGGCATGAACCACGATGACCACGTTCGCGTACCAGAGAACATCTCGAATGTGGTGGATCTATTAGACACAAAAGAGATCAGCTGGGGAGGCTACTTCGAAGACCTGCCAGGGCCCGGGTTCATGGGCCTGGCGAGCGAGGGCAGCACGGGGAACGGGACATGGGATTATGTTAGGAAACACAAGTATGTTCCCACAAATGCGCATCCAAGGCAGCCTTCCGTCGATGAAGGAAACCGGCAACTGACTTCTCGGTCTCTAGCCCTTTCGTATCCTTTGACAACATCGCCAACAACGGAACCCGCCTCTGGTCCATCGGCTCCTTCGACGACTTCAAGCGCGACCTCGACGCCAACCAGGTGCCGCAATTTGTCTTCATGTCCCCCAATATGATGAACGACGGGCACAATACCACCCTTGAATACGCGACCTCATGGGCACACCACTTCATCGAGCCCCTACTAGCCGACGGCGTCTTCAAGGAGCGCACCCTCATCATGCTCACCTACGACGAGAGCGAATCGTACGAGATCCCCAACAAGATCGGGTCCCTCCTCCTGGGCAACGCGGTCCCCAGCGCGCTCAAGGGCTCCGAGGACGACACCTACTATACACACTACTCCATACTGTCAACACTGCAGAACAACTGGGAGCTGCCCTGCCTGGGGCGCTACGACGTCGGCGCCAATGTTTTCCAGCACGTCGCCACGTCCACGGGCTTCCAGAACCCCGGCGACCCGGACAACTTCGCGGGCATCAACAACAGCGAGTCGTACCCGGGCGCCTTCCACGACGACCCCACCAAGTTCATGCCCCTGCCGCCGCCGAATCTGAAGCTAGTGGGCGCCGGTGGGCTGCCGGTGCTTGAGCAGGTGTATAATAAGTGGAGGTTCCAGGAGGGCGAGCTGAGCCCGTATGATGGTTCTGGCGAGGCGTTTGATGGGGCGGCGTATCAGCCTGAGTATTTCGCGCAGGAGCCGAATGTCGTCCTGCCTACGTGAGGCATGTATGTGTAACAAAATTGAATATAAAATCTGTTCTACTTGAGCCTCTCTTGAGGTGCGTTGGGTGTCTGTCAACCCGCTTTCTCCTGAGCCGCAGGAATTAAACTAGAGAGTACAGCTCGCTGTGCCTTCGTGGTTCTGAGATGCCGAAACCACGTACTGGTCCATAAACCTTCTATTGCTCGCAAAACTCCCAAGCCGTGGTTGAGTGCTACTGCTGTGGAACTGGAGCTTCGGATGTACAGACATCACGAGCTCCTAGGCAACACAACTTCATGATGTGTCAGGCAGAAATGCGTGTACCTAGTACACAAGGGCACTGACAAGTAGGCTATACGCCTCAAAGGGTATGGCAAAATTGCTGTACCATCACAGAAGCAGAAGTGGCTTGCATTGTGGGGTTACGTGCAGGAGGCACCGTGTGGAACTGCGCCAGCCTGCTGCGAGGAAACTGCACAAGATTTGAAATCGGTTCTAGGTCCTGCCGGAGGAATATGTTGCAGGCAGGATTGGCCGGTTGGCGAATGAGGACGGCATGGCGAAGAAAATCTACTCCCAATGAGACATCATGCCTCGGAAAACCTATTGTTGAGATAGGTGACACGGCATGAATCCAGTTCGCGGCAAGAATCCTAATTCTGCGCGATGGGAATCCAGTGCGACGCGCACGCAGTGTGATACGCGCTGCCCGAGTCGAAATGAAAACCCGAACCATCAGCACATCCGTCCTTTTGATTCCAGCCATTTTCTGCACAAGCACTCTTGGCCCCCCGGGGGCCATTCCTATCCATAACTACAAGCAATATATGCACTGAGGGCGGTTAAAGCTATGGAAGTACATTACTTACTCAGCCTCGTCTTCTAAAAGTCCCCGGATGCCACCCTGGGGCACTCATTCGAGTCCTGCTCAACCGTTCTGCATTACCGCCGTCCCCCTCGAGCAGCCCTTCAGACTGATTTGTACGCTCAAAAACAAGTCGTCAAGATGAGACTGAAAATCGTCTTATTCATCTACACGCTGGTCGCGCTTAGTTTCTGTCAACCAGATGATGTGACAAGCGCTCTGCAACAATTGGAAAGCATGCCGCAGTGTGGTGTAAGCCATCATATTCTCACCTGAGTATCTAGAAAGTTTTGCCTTTTGCCCCTCCTCAGGCGACTGCTAACACTCGCATATTTACCACCCAGATCACCTGCGTTCTAGACACGATATCTCGATCAAATTGCTCCATGGCCAACGTCACCTGCACCTGCACTGACGAATGGTTCATATACACAGCCGAGACTTGCGTCGCTTCATCTTGCAATATCACAGATGCACTGAGTACGCTTCCACTGCAGGGACATCACGTTGAGAAAGCACATCTTCGTGGCCGGGTTCCTCGTAGCTGACCATTCACGTATCTCAGTCGTAGCACGCACGAACGCGGAAATATGCAATACACCTAAACGATCGAAACAGGACGATCAAGTTGCGGTGGTTCTGCTTTGTGCACTTGCCTTCTTCGCCAACCTCTTCCGTCTTTACTCGCGCTGGCATCTCAACTCCAGGTTTGATATCGACGACTGGGTCATGCTCGCGGTCGCTGTACTGTTGGTGCCGTTTCAAGTCGTCGGGGAGTACGCCAATTACCTTGCGTTCGGCCTTGACACATGGTATGTTGCGCCTGAGGACTTGACTGATGGGCTGCAGGTGAGCGCTGAGAAGCCCCCACTCGGGTGTCTGATATACTGAACGGTCGTCTAGTATTATTACATCGACGAGGCAATCTACCTGGCCCTCCTGGGCTTGACTAAAATATCTATCCTATTCTTCTTCCTCCGCATCTTCCCCACCAAGAAGTTCCGCGTCTGCTGCTGGGCGGTGATGGCCTGGGTCGCCGTCTCATCCGTCCTATTCATACTACTCCTGATAGTCCAGTGCCTACCCGTCGACGCCAGCTGGCGGTCCTGGAAGGGCGACTACCCAGACCCTTACCGCTGCCTCGACGTTAACTCGCTGGTGTACGCTGCAGCAGGCTGCGGCATCGCGCAGGACCTTAGCATCCTCGTGCTGCCGCTCCCGCTCATCCTCCGCCTCCACACCACCTGGCGCCGCAAGGCATCCATCATGGTCATGTTCAGCCTGGGAATATTCGTCCTCGTCACGAGCTGCATTCGCCTGCGGTACCTGATCACGTTCGCGAGGAGCACGAACCCCAGCTGGGACTTCTTTGACGCTTCGGTGTGGTCCGCTCTCGAGGTCGCTGTCAGCGTCATCGCAGCCAGTCTGCCCGCGATCCGCCTGTATTTGGTGAGGGCCTGGCCGAGGGTTTTCTCGTCGGCGGCGGGCAGGAGGGCCAACGCGCAGTCGTCTGGGCCGGAGCCTTTCGAAAGAAGGAAGTGGATGCCCCTGATGTGGTCGGGAAGCAGTGGCAAGTCGGGTGGCTCGACGAGTAAAACCACTGGAGGGCAGCAAAGTCTGGTTTCTAGGGTCCTATCCAAGACGGCGCGGAGAGACGAACGCAGTGTGGGCATGACTGAGCTTGAGCTCGGTGACACGGTCAGGGGCAGCGTGCAGACTCAGATTGGCGCTGGGAACTTCCCTATCGGAATGCAAGGCTTCTCGCAGTATCTACCTGTGGTCGAGTTCACGGGCGGAAACATCACGCTGGGTACGGATGGCAGGGCTCCCTGGCTTGACAGCATAGGTCCAATCAACCCAGGCATCCGAGTCAACACCACCACAACTAGGACAATGGAACCAGATTCCAGTTGAGGAGTGGCTAGATTTAGAACGGTTTGTTATGTACTGAGGCTGCTGTGCTGCTGCAAATCATCGGCTCGATTTATTTTTGTGTGTTGTGTTATCTGTCGGAGCGGATCACCACTTTGTATATTTATATAATTAGCGATCCCAGGATGCTTCGAAGTGCGTTGAAGACTTGCATATTTCGATTTATGAGTAAGAAGACTAAGTCTACCAGGATATTGTGTTGCAAGATTGGGCATTTATGCAGGACTGTACATTTGGGCATACAATCAAGCACGTCAAGCCATCAGCAACGTAAAGCCCGACGTGAAAGCAACAGCCAACGTCGAAATAATGAGTGCAACAGATGCCAGCTGCGGGCCTCTGGGGTTCGCTGATGCAGCCGAGGACGGAGACGAGGTGGAAGACGACGTCGGTGAGGATGTACCAGAAGCCCCAGCGGTTTCCGTAGCGTCATGGACCAGGTACAGCATCGCTACGAGGGAGACGCCAACGTAGTCCTCTATGGGTGTCTCTGCGGAAGTCTCGATCGTCTCAGTCTCGGTTGTGACCGTGGCAGTCCCCGAAGCTGAGAACGATGACCCGGTCACGGTGGTGCCCCAGATGCTGAGAGTAGCGTTGACGAAATCACCGCCGCCTCCATCTGCCACGACCCTCCTGCAGTACTCCGTCGGGACACTATAAGTTGACACAATAGAACTACATCCTCCCCAGGAGTCGACAGTGAATGAGCTGACCGCGAGTCTTGTCAGCTAGAGAGCACATGGAGAGAATCACGACGTAAGACCGAGACGCACCTTGGGCAACACAACACAGCCGCATCACCATCGTCCATCCCAGCCAGCAAGACATTCGGGCCCACATTTTGGATGTAGGAAAGGTCTACCTCGTCGAGCCCAGTAGGAGCAGCGAACCCTACGCCAGAACTCGTGATGGAGCCTCCGTTGGACTTGGTCGCAACGCCGACGGTATCCCAACCAGACGGGCAGGCTAGGCCGGGAGAGTAATATCCGAGCGTGGTTGCCGTCTGCACCACGTTGGTGTCTACCGAGCTGTAATCCTCGTCGAGCTTCGCGCCTGACGGCAGGCAGCTTCCAATCGTCGGGACGGCCTGGCCGCATGAAAAGCCGATGGGAACGACTGAAGTGGTATTGACATCTGAAAATGAGTAGCTCTGTCCGAGTTGGACGAACGCATTATCAGTAGAACATGACGATGGCGCCGTGTAGGTTGTTGTCAAAGGACCCTAGCTGTTGTCAGCGGGCAGGATGCCGAATATCAGTGAAGTTAGCTTACAATATTGGTAACAGTCCATCCAGAGACTAGAGTTGAATGCATGATTTCAGCTGATTCCGAAGTTGAAGTTGGAGATTAAGGTGAGAGCACACATCAACAACAGCATCAGAGTCGTACCGCAAATTCTGAGATGAAGCAAAGAGAAATCAGCAGATGGGGTGTCGAAGAAAAAGCCCACGATTTCTAGAGGCCAATGAAAGCCTAGCTGCTCCTTCAACGCAAATTGATGTTGAAAGCGGACTAGCTTATGCAGTCAGAAATCCGCCTGGGCAGTTCGACCCCTTCCAGGCAGAACACATCCGTATTTGGTTAGCACAAGGTGAGCACAAGGTGTTCCTCCTCAATGCGATCCTGAATGACAGGATTTCCCTGGCAACTGCGTTCTGAGACTCTTTCTTTGAACATTGCTGATCTCTGGCCAAGCACACAAGGGCCGTCGTGCAAGCGTGCCCAGCCTTTAGGGTCACAGTAGGCGCTTCAGCTCAAAGGACGCGTAGCGCGCCACCAACGTCAGGCCCACCGATGAGAAAGCTGGGATGGTAATTGATCCCGAACTAAGCGCAAGCATTAGATCTTAATTGGGTAAAAGGCTACCAGGTGACCTCAATTACTATAATGGCAAATATGATGAACCCTTAATTAGGAAGAGCTTTCTTAAGAGACAGTTAAGGGAAGAGCATTGCCTATCTATCAGCTTCAAGTCGAGATACCCCTCTTAGCCAATTTAACACACAGGAGCTGTGATCTGCTGCCCAGGTGGCAGTCTGGCGGCTTTCACTGAGTGCAATGTGTGGAATGAAAGCTCAGGGAAACGCCCTTCCTTTACAGTCCCGGAGAGCAATGTACTCGCATGCATCGTCAGAATTATGCGTAATATACGTCGCTAGAATAGGAATTTTGATTGTAGAACGTGCGAGACGTATTGATTTTTATCTGCTGCCTTCTACGGTTCGCCCGAAGGGATCGCAAATATCGATCCGTGACTCGGTCAACACATCATATCGGTGAGATAATCACATCAGATGAATCATTCTACCTATTTTCATATACCTTAGAACCCGGAAAGCTTCCTGAAAGTTGCAGTAAAAAGCTGACTTGTTGGAGACTGTGGGATCGTCCATCATCTGCGTGTTTATGCCTGGGTGAATTGAAGTTGCTACGGTGAGGAAACTGAAGACATCGGGACCGGAATGGAGCCTTTATATTTTATGAGATTGATGGGCCTGCATTAAATCTGGATTCGTATTACACCCAGGTGCCCACTTGGCAATAATACCCCTGAGCTGAAAGGTATCCTCAATTTTGAGACAGTCTGGTTGTGACAAGGGTTCGCGGAAGTCATACCATTGCTTCAACTTGTGTCTCCACCGTTGATTCCACCATAAGGTGGATTTCGTTGAAAATCTGGAACGAGAGCACTTGTTTAGTGACCCTTGAGCTTCTCCTAGCTTCGTAGGACCACAGACGTGGCAATGCGAGGCTCAACTTGAACAGCTAGTACTCCCATTAGAAGGTAACAAGAAGGCTAAATAACAAGTCTCGACTTGCAACGTTTCCGATCAGAGAGAATTTCAAATCTGATGTCGTGCATCGACGAGGCGTCTCCGGGGCTCCAGAACTCGCCTCCTTTACTAATGGAGATTGACAACTGCCTTTGCCCATGGCACTTTGACTTCATCTTTTGACTGCTTGGAGAACATTAAGTCTGCGATTGACAGCAATCACTGCCTGTCAAACCAATGTCAAACTTTCAGAGATGGTTCAATAACAGATCTTCGCTTATCAGAGGCAACAGAACAAGCGCGCCCGGAGCAATGTCAACGACTGCATTGGTAATCACTTGTCAAGTTCCGTGACGCATCACAATGTTGGGCGAGAACTGCATTCCACACGTTGCCTAGGTTGCAAGCCTAAATTGACGTCCTGCTGTCCCACAGGACAAATCATGCCCTGGGTGTGCGGACCGGACCGACGAGGTCCATGCCATCTAAGTCGATCCATTTTGGAGTCCTGTGAGAGTAGGTCCATGGCATTCCCGTTCTCTAGACCCAGACTCGGCTGTTGGTCGATTCGTCACGGCTACTCGCGTATCGGAAGGAGGAGTCTAGTCTCGTACCACTTTGAAATGACTGGCTTGTCTGAGCACCTCGGTGTCCGGCGAACATGGGAGGGGGCGGATTCCGGGCTTTCTGTAGGCGCTGGACTTTCCAAGAACACATATACGCCGTGTAGTCCACTTCATAGCAGCGTACGACGCAGTCACTGACCCGGAAGCAACACGGCGGGTCCGTCTTGTAGTGCAGGTCCGGTCAAGTTGGAGGTGATGTGGCAAAGGAACGAGTTCGGAAAATCAACGGATGCACCAAATGTGGAGAGCCGAAGCAAGCATAGGTCGACTTTAATGCATGTACATATGCTTTGCACGACGATGCAGCCGCCCATTGGCAGTACTGAGACAGTGCACACATTTGTGCTACATTGAAGGTGGGATCATGAACCCCCGGGATCGACGCATAGATTCCGGCTGCTCCCCTTATCTGCGTTCCCATAGATCTAGATCTCCTCAGGCGGGCCTGGGCCATTATAACGGATGTTTTCCTGCAGTAATGCTCGGCAATACTGACATGCCGCCCATAAGGTTTGCGGGAATGAGATCATGCTAGGCCCACAGAGGTGTCTCGACGGTCTGTGCTACATACGCGCAGTGCTGCACGAAACAGGTGGATCTTATCGTATGACTGTCACCACATAATCATAGTCTTTCCAAATATGGTCATACAAGCTTCCATGAGGGTCGACTGATGGTCTAACAAAACGCCGGGTCGAACGGTTTCGTTCTCGAAAGGACCACCGCGATGGTTTCAACCACAGCCCCTTCGGCTTGCAGAGGCCACCCCACAGCTGATTCGATATCAAGTACATATACTGCTCTTCCTGATCGTTACAGCATGATCTCTTTCGGCAGAAGCAACACTCATCAATCACACATCAAAGGCATCTGAGAACAGCAAATCAATCCACCTTACCTACACATTCCACAAAGAACAGAAGAACCGCAGATATGAACTCCCAAGTCTGGCAGCCAACTCGTCGTGTTGTGGTGCAAGCCGCTCGCTCTGCTCCTTCCATCTCCCGGGGCGCATCATCCGCGACATCAAACCAGTCGTTCTATCAGTACGCATCACATGGGCTCCGCAAGCTCGCCAGACAACGACAGGAAGTGCGAGCCCCTGCAGATTGGATGAGCTTAATTCGAAATGCTGGACGCGGTCTCCCAATGTGAGTTCAATACTCTCCTCTGCAGTTTTGGATTGTTACGCATGGTGAATTGCAGAAGTACTGACACTCAAACAAAGATACGTTCCGGCGACGGCGGCTGCGATATTCTGGCCCGTCGCTGTCATGAAGTACGCGGAGACGAGTAACAAATGAGGGCCCAGAGATTGAGCAATTGATTCAGCGTCGCTTGACAGACTGGCGCTATTGAAACGGATTCAAGCTCCTTCTTAGATTAAGACCTGAGCAATGGATCTCCAGGAAAGAACTTGAACATGGCCCTCACTTGGAACAAAGTGCCGATTGCGCCTATTCGCCGGCTCAAGGGTTCCAAAGTCGGGCAAAATATGGAACGATTTCCTCTTTAGTTTGGTCTCTGGATACATTGGGGGAGTTGGTCAAATTACCATTTCCTTGATGAATTATCTTTGAGGCTGGAACCACAAGGAGCTACGGAAAGTGGTGAATCCCGAATCTGCCACTGCAGTACATCAAGTGCTCGGGATGTTCGAAATGGACAAGCAGACACGGCACCTGCAGCTGGAAACACTACCATGGCATGTCATTAGTCAAGAAATGCGACTCAGACAGCGTCACAGATACCTAGGTAGCTCAATAACAGATGACTCAAGCCCACAGCTGCATGACAGAGGACTCCAAATTGGTGTCGCGTGATGGGGCCACAATATGTTCTTCGTTGACCATCTAGGACTGCAGATTGCTCCATATAAGAGGACCACCACTTTCAATGAGGCTGACTAGGACTATTAGAACATCCATGTCATTTAACAATGGTTAGTAGGACACTTCGATACTAAGGCTTATTTGGCAGAAACCAAATAGTATGTATATCTTGAATAGCTGAGGCTCACAAGTTCCATGTATATACAAAATTGGTAGTGTTTGCGGTGTAACGAGCGACCAGCCAAATCCGTATAGTTTGATGACCATTCATAGCCCTCTTTCCCTGCCTACAATCACCGTAATGCTATCTCATTGTGTTGTCCAATATTTCCAGTATTTCCGGTCACTGGCAAGCTATTCAGTGGTTGTGTACACAGGTGGACACAGTGCTGCAGCGGCACAAAGTACACTCACGATGTAACCAATACTTTGGTGTAGTCGTCGTATGAGAGGAGATCAGATGGGTGGATTTTCTTCCAGTGCCGGGCCCCGGGGACCACCTCTACGTGCGAACCCACGAGTGCTCTCTTGTCCATTGTTGATGCTGACCGAGCCTCGGGCGAGATGGGCACGAACATCGACATCGGACATTAAGGGCCCAGAAAAAGCTGTGCCAGCCAGAGTGGCAATGAAAAGAAGTGTGAACCTCATTGTATGATGCAACGAATAGTATTGTAACGATTGTACGAGAGCAGATATTTCAAGCGCTGCAGAAAAAGGACAGACATCCTATAGAGATTTCCGGGTTAAACGGGATCTTCCAGTTATATGTATTCTGAAAGGTGTCAGAACCACAGACGTGTTGAGTGTCACTGGGTATCTAAAAGTAGGACAGCGCATGCTCTGGGTGTGGCCCGGGCCACCCACAAACAATGGCTGTAAGCTGGGTGTACGGTCATTCCAGCTCAAATAAATACCACAAAATCAGATGAGACATCCTTAAGTACGATATCTTAGATATGCGTGGATTCGGAACCGCGCTGGTTGGGAACCATCCGCGGTATGGTGACCGAGAATGTGATGTCACGGCCGCAGAATACGAAGAATAGTGCCCCCAGAGATTCTTAACTGTATGTGAGGTTCTCAAAATGTGTCCCATCATGCGTCGAATGATTGTTGGCGGGGATACTGGAAAATTGACCATCATCAAAGGGGGGTTTCAATTTGGCTGACCCGTGACGCACCGGGGTCAGATGCCCCCGGTCAGCCGGGTCGCGGCATCCACCCCTCCATCTCGCACAACGAACTGTTCGCCGATCCTGACGGGAAAACCAAAGAAGCATGTTTATGCAACATGAAAGCCCCCGAGAAGACCTCTCTGAGAGATCATTGCTTTTGATGATGCACTGGCGAAACATGAGTGGATATTGTGGGGCAGGCTCAGCACTTGAGGGAGATGGGATTTGATCACGGCCGTCGTTTTAAATATGACTTCGCATACTGAACACTTGGTGCAGACCCAGAACTCACAGAAAAGAAGCGCATTGCCGAATCCCATTTGCCAAATTTGTTGCTCTGAAAAGGCGAGAGCAGCACACTTAGATTTTGCAAAAGCTCGGTTCGCCCTACACTGGCGGATGGCGCAAACCTTTCGAACCAGGTCACTGGAGCTGCAAAGTTTGTAGTTTTTCCTCAAAGTCTAAGGCCCAATTTCAGTATGCCTATACCTTTTATACAAGGACTTGAGAATGGAGATCCCAAGGACTTGCGTTGCTGACCTACGAGGGTCTGTCATCAATATCTGAAGCCCTACCCCATGGACACCCATCAGGTCGTCATAGAACAGCACCTCTGAAATACAGATCTTGTGAAGCGATATAAAACTCAGTTTAGGCATATCCACCTGGACTGCCACTCCTGGACCGTACTCAAGCGATTCTACTCGGCTCGAATCCACAGCGGATAACATGAAGACGATACAAGAAACACAGTCAGCGCTCATGCCAAACCTGGAGGCTTTTTGAAGCCAGGTAAGATCATGAAGGAAAGCCAAGCCTTTACAACGTGAATCACTTCTTGAATCCTGTGAATGTAGTCACAGCATCGAAACATTTGCTGTCATTAAACATGATGTTAATTGCTACGTAGGTACATAGGTTTGATTTCCGGTCCCTGTGTGATCTTTGCGATGCAATTCGCGACGTCCGCAGAGTTTGAAATAGTCAGTGAATGGTCACTTGGGACCCGATGTAACGAATTTGAGCCGCATCCTCCGACAAAGTGTCACCGTAACTCTCACCAACCCTGTGGGTTGCCGTTGAAAGCCACAAGGTTGACTGTGTCCTTTTCAAGGTCGGTGATTACCGGGCTTGCTGTCTTCACCATGTAGTCGCACAATTCCTTTGGGTCAAGATGTTTGGAGGCGAGGAGGTATGCCGCAAGTCCAGCAATATGAGGGGTTGCCATGGAAGTACCAAACATAAGTTCCTGAAATCAAATATCAGAATAAAGCCTCCTCTACGCGTTTCATCACGTAGTCTGAACTGTGATCTGTTTGTGTATGACTTACCGAAGCAGTTCTGCTCTTGGATGAGGCAGAAAGAATCGCGTTTCCAGGCGCCAAAATGTCTACGGCAGGGCCATAGTTTGAGAACCAAGCCAGTTGGTTGCTGTTGTCTGTAGCGCCGACGGTGCAGAGGCTCGGCTCGGTGGCGGGGGAGATGCCTTCAGTGTTCATTGCCTCGTTGCCAGTAGCGACGGCGACGAAGGTGCCTGCACTGAGGAGAGCCTTGGCCAAGTCGTTGATGGCATGAGAGTGAGATATGCGCCACGACATGTTTGCAACGGTCCCGTTTGGACAATTTCGGGTTTGGCTGTCACTTACGACAAATGCCATCGCCATCAAGAGTTTTGAAAGTATGATGTCGTCGCTTTCAAATCCATTGCCCACCTTCACGGAGTACAGGCTCACCTTCTTAGCCACACCATAGGTTTTTCCACCGACTGATGCGGCGTTAGTCGAAGTTGAGAACGGCATGCAAGGGGGCACGTCTCTCCTGCTTTTGCAAACTTACTAGTGCCGGCGATGTGAGTCCCGTGGCCGAGAAAGTCAAAGTCCTCCTCGCCGTCGTCTGAGTAATTGACCAGAGACTCGGCACGACCCTCAAACTCCTGAGAACCAAATGTCAGAGTTCGGACATGCAAAAAGAATGACAAACACTCACCTCGTGGTCGACACGAATGCCCGTATCAATGACGTAGACGCATACGCCCTCACCGGCAGAATCGTCGTAAACGTACGTGGTGTTATCTGTGAAGGTCCCAGGGCTCTTGTGGGAGATTCGTCCGAGGCCCCAGGGGGCTCCATGTTGCGATACGTAACTGCTGGCGCGGACGACTTGCTCCATTTCGATGTAGTCGACCTTTGAGGCGCTGTTAGCATGGCTCAGAGCTTGATTCGAGATCAATGAAACATATCGCGAGCTGGCATACACCTGGGTGCGCTTGCAGAGACTCGAGAGCAGCGTCGTTGATTCTTCCGGCGAAGCCCCTGAACAAGCTGACATTATAGACGTAGTCGATGTCGTCCATGAGGCTCTCAACTTCGTTTACTGTGTCTTGGCTGACGGTGTCCTTCACCTTCACGATGAACTTGCCCGGGACGAGCCTGGCACTGGGTCCATGGTTCTCGTAGAGAACTGCAAACGCTGGGACAGGGGCTGCAATTGCCGCGGCAAGTGCGAGGATTCGAGTGGAATACATGATGGAGGCGATGTCTGATGAATGGGTGATATCAGTGATTTCCAGGCTGTCGGTCAAGAAGTGGTAAAAGATTCTGCGAATTCTGATGTTGGATACTGTTGATGTGTTTGTTGTTTGTTTGTTTCCAAAGCAAGCACTGAACCTGGAGGGAGAACGCCAAGTCACAGACTGGCCGGATCTGCGAGAAAGAAAGTTCCTTCCTCTTAATTCCGCAAGGCATCTACCAATCCTCGACTCTGCCTAGTAGATAGGGAAAGAGCGCAGCAGACCGACTGAGAGCTCCGCTGCTATGGGCCGTGCCTTTTGAGCGGCTTCTCAATTGTTTGAGGAGGGATGATCAGGGGCGAACAAGACGTCTGAAGGGAAAGTGCAACCATGAGCCAGCTGATTGCTTCCCAAGACTTCGTTCCTCGCCAGATGGCCACAGTCGGTCCAGTTCAAGTTGTACTCTGGCTGGATTCAAGATATTGGAGAAGTCAGTATGCTGACAGCTGACCACACTGATCCGATATTCACTTATGTGCCAGTGATCTTGGAGTGGAACGTCGTAATTCGCCAGATCTGTATATCGACTGAAAAATCAAATGATTATTTCTAATGATTTTATGAACTTTGTCTATGGCTATCTTCGCTTTCCCCTGCGACCACTTCACTGCCGTGCCAACACTATCAACTTGCGCTTGTTTTCTGTGACCGTCCTATGCCACTGCCGAGATCTGAGACGGCTTCAGGTCAACCGTCACTGGTGCACAATCGATGAATCTGGTCGAGTAGATTTGGCCCAGAGTCCAATTCGCGTTTTGCCAGGTAGTGTCAGTGCAGTCTAGTGTCAAGTTGACCTGCCCAGAGGCAGAAAACGTTGTACTGGGACCATAATATGTCAGCTAGCGAATACCTAGGTACGGCCAGCAAGAGAAGGGGCATCTGCGGCACTTACGGGTACTGGGGGTCTTGGTCGCGACAGACCCACTTCTGTTCGATATCCAGCTCGCCAGAGGGCCGGCTGAAGGTGAACTTGGCCGGTGCCGGTCCTGGCTCTCCCACTTGTCCGTCGAACGTGCAGTTGTATTGCATGGTCCCGTAGAAGAAATCCGAGAGCTGGTTGCTTGCTGCATTGCACGAAGCCACGAGATCCGGCACTGCTGGGTTCGAGAGGTTGAAGTCCACATAGCCCCAAGAGTTCTGGTGTGCAGGGGTAGTGAAGGTGTATGAAGCGTGGTAGTAAAAGTCTTGTATCGTCCACTCGAAGTCGCCGAACGAGGTCTCTGAGCAGCCGGCCGAGTCTCGGGTGACGAGCTCGACAGGTGTGCAAGAAACATATGCGGCATATGCCACCAAAGCGGAGATAATCCGATGCATTTTGTGAGTTTGTGAGGGGTTGGTGTGCAACTAGGTTTTGCAGACGATATGATCAAGTACTTGAGCAGATATTGCAGTAAACTTGAATCACCCAATTTGAGGAATCGAAGCCGATGCGCCAGTATCTAGGTATGCACAAACTGATCGACTTCGACATGGGGATACGCTTAAATATATTGGCTTCCTTCTCCGCAGCCATCGTGACTCCTACACAAATGAAGAGTGAGCTGTTCGATCTCGTAATGGGCAACTGAAGGTGCCTGCATGCGGAAAAGCCCTAGAAGCTGATCCCCTCCAGCCGTGAGTGGCCAGCGGGGTGACGTCGGGCGGTGATCACTGATGCCAAGGCCTCGTATTCCCTGGCCGCTTCTCACTATCTAACGTCACTTGCGGGTTCCCGCTCCCATCCTTTCGGGCTCGTAGCTGCCGACAGCGCTTTATGGGCATGTCTTAGAATTTTGACTCGTGTCGAATCGCACCTGGCGCTTCTTTCATCGCTATACGGCCCATGGACCACGCTTGCATAAGTCGCAACACCAACCAACCTGATGGTGCCGTCAAGAACAAGTCGAGTCGTACGGGGCCAATGATTCTTGACCGCTAATCTAGTGTACCGCCAAATGTACCGCCGTTTTCTATTTTGGCTATGCACTCTGGCATTCTGGGCTGGCTGGTACCTGCTGCGCACAGGGGACTCGTGGGTGTTGGTCACACAGGTGATTCGTGATGGTGCTTTCGAATCCCGGGGTTCCCGCTCCCCGGGTGTCACAGATTGCAGCTGTGGCGATGTTATTGAAGTGCCTGTAGCTGACTGCGGCTTGAGTATTGACAATACATTCCTCAGATGTTTCGGCATCTCATGAAACGTTGTATTCGCTCACTGTCAGCTCTTGCAATTGCTCGTTTCTTGCTTCGTCCATGTGACGTGCACTTCTAAGAATGGTTCAAGTGTCACTTCATAGAGAAGATCGCTGACGAGAATGCGTCGTACGATAAAGGCCGACGGAGTGTCTCACAAAACATTACAAACTGAACGAAATTTCTAAGCTCACTGTGCCTCACGAGCATGGGTACAACTTCGCCACCGTGAGATTCCCGGGACCACTTTGCCATCAGAAGACCCAGTAGCATATTCAACTTCCCTGTTCATGTAGGATCTTCTTCCAGTCGAAAGACCTGAGGCAGTCCTCTACCGTCGCCAATTCGTCAATAGTGACGCCAAGGTCGTGCGGATACAAAGCCTGGCCCTCTTGTCCAGCATCAACAAATGCATCGTCCTGCAACTCATAGTACTGGAACATGGGAACCTTTTGTGCAGCCGTAGGGCCCCAGATGGCCTCATACTCCTGCAACGATATGTCTTTATACGCGACCTGTGTCTCATTTCCGAGCTGCTCTTTCACAACTCGATCGAGCGCCTCCACGTCCTGACTCATTGTCGTTCGGTGCGCCTCACCTATAACCCACTTGTCGTAGCTCCTCTCTTCGCTGCGAAGAATAGCACGAACAAGAATACCAATGTTCTTGCGCTCGTCTCCAATGCTTGAAAATGAGGCATCAGGGCGTAGGGGCAGCTTCACAACGAACTTCTTGGCAGATGTCTTGTGTCAAGTCAGCGAGTGTAGTCGAGGTACCGGACCAGTACTTACATCGTAGATTGGGACGTAACCTGGATTCTTTAAATTAGATCCATACATTCCGACAGACAACATCGTAGTCTTCTTGACCAGCTCCGGCTCGCTACGGATGAACTGAACCGCGGGAACCTTGGACTGAAAATGATGGATGTGCAATTTGCCATCAGTCTTCTTGCCTCCATCGGGCAGGGTGGACCACACCAGGTGCTTCAGAGTCGTGACACGTGCGAGGGCGTGGGCGATCCTTAGGGCAGTGCTGGACTCTGCCTGCTCAGCGGCAACAGCTCCCTCAGATACAAAGACGTCTGGAGGAAAGGCCGTGTTGGCAAAAGCTGCCTCCACGCCGTCCAATGCGGCTCGAATGCTGGCCTCCGATCCTATATCGACCTCGACCATTTCAACACCTGTCCTCGAAAGCTCTGTGGCTGCATCGCTCGACTTGTTCGAAGTGAATCCCCGTATATGATACGCCGGACTGTGAGACGACTGCAGAGCTGATATCACACTGCGACCCTGGGAGCCAGTCGCGCCGAAGACGGCCAGTACAGGCATTTCTGGAGGAGCCATTAGTATCGAGATTTGATATTGTAGAAGTTGACCCTTGAAGAGGTATTGATTCAGTCAAGAGCACAATGAGCGTGAAATTCGCACTCCAACCCCTCATCCCAAGCACACTTCAGAGCTCCAAATATAATTGCATTGACGTAGGATACAAAATGAAATTGTTTACTAATTAACGACTCCTGCTTACTTGTTGACTAGCATAGTAGCCCAGGGCAGGGCCGACTGTAGAGCCGCAAAACACGAAGCTGATTTGCAGACAGATACTCACAGCCAGACTTGTGGGGACCGAGTGAACCTCTTTGCTTCGCTGACCAATAGTCACTTGGTTGATAGTGTAATTTGCTTATGTGGTTGTCAATTACTTATTCAATGGTAACCCAAACCAGCGTCCGCTTGAAATTATTTCTTCCTTTCAACTCAACCAGCGGGTTAATTTGTTGAAATGGTCTAGTTCAAGGTATGAAAGTTTTCCCTCACTCGTTTGTCATCTTCGAATTAGTCAGTATGGCCCGCTCCGCTGCGTCTGACCCCGGATATAACGCCATGCTCTCCAACATTTCTACCTAGGTCAGGTCCCAGCCTCTACATATCTAGGTACTTCACAAACTTGGCTGTACAATGCAATCAAACCTCACGCGCGAAATGGAGCAGTGCAGATTGCATTGTGTGCAGAGTTGCAGGTGAGGTTTGAGGTGTTTGTGTTTAACTCGTGAATAGATAACCGAGGGTGAGTTACCCATCGTAGGAGTGATTGTAACAGATCAAAGTGTCACCCTTAGGATCTCATCCTTGTTCGGATGCACATGAGCATGATCCTATCCTTTCCAGCACAGACCCAAATTTCTGTGGCTGTGTTTTATGCTCTGGTGTATTTACCTTCCACAAACCAAATTCGATGCTTTGCATGGTGTTGCTGTATACCTCACACATGTTGCTTGAACCCTTCTCTTGCAGTTCGTGTGCGCGTCAGGGTAATTAAGATGCGAGCACATAATGTGTCCAATCTGCGAACGCAAATCATGATGTTTCTGTACCATCTGCTCGCTGCGGTGGTACCGAATGCACGAACGGCAGAGGTAAATCCCCGAACAGGGGTCATTTGAGCTTAAAAAAACCCTGGTGTTTTGAGCTGAAAATGTGACACAGTCCACACTCGGCAGCCGGAACTGCACGTAGCCAAGGATATGGGGGCCACTTTTTCAGTCGCCATGATCTGCCGGCAGTAAATCCAGCAGGTTGATGAAGGCCGTCATCTGGGTATGCTGCGACTGCTATAACAGGGTTTGGTGAGGAGGATTCCGGGCCTCTGCTCCGGCAATTCCAAGAACCTGTCTTTGATGGTTCAGCTATCGATTGGTGTCAGAAAACGGATGCCTCCAACGCCATCCCAAAACCATCACCAACGGCTCTTAGTTCTTGGAGCACGACCTAGCTTCCACTGGGTGGGCGCCTTACTTTTTCGAGAATAAGCATAGAAGATCTCCCGACATCGAACACCAGCAAGATTGGGCAAAGTCACGAACATCAAATGAATTATGCCCAGAGTCTGAGAGAATTTGAACCTTGGCCCGTTTAGGCCACCAGTTCGAAATGCAGTCCGAAATCAGCTGAGCTGAGGATGTCGCCGTTGGTTCAGCACGGCTGTTCTCATCTGAAGTCGTCCCCAATCACATCACCCACCCGGCGGCAAAAGTTCCCCCAGGATTGGAGTGCGGAGGCGTGTGAGACCCACCCCCGGCTGTGCGCGCTGGCACGCCTGCTCGGACACTACACATCCGTGGCTGTGGCTAGTGCTTGGTTTCGTTTGGACTGAAAATTCCACGTTTGGCCCGATGCTCTAGTCCAAAGCTTACCCCATACAAAGTCGGCCTGCCCAGCACACCCATGCCTGCACACAAGTGCCTGGCGTTTGAGAGTCGAAACGCAGCTGTGCCAGCTACAGCCAACTTCCAGCAGCCTCCAATCATCACCTTGCCCCCCTGAGTCGGCTTTGCGAACAATCCCAACACGGCAGATCTCCCGTGGGATAGATTGGGTTCCAAAGAGGCCGAACACATGTCAGTTGACGGGAGTTTAAAGGTTGCATGGCAATGCTGGCAAGGGAGGGCACAGACGGGGGGTCAGGAGAAGCGAGCACATCAGCCCAAGTGTGCCAGCGCCAACCCCCCGCCCGCCGAGGATGTTTCACCACCAGGGTCGTCGACAGGAAAGCACAGATGCCTTTTGAATCCGGGCCGGCCTGGGTTTTCATATGTTTCTTGCTGCCGCTAGACCAGCCTTAATGTACTCATTCCCCAGCAAATCGTGTTTCCCCGGGCCCGCTTCTCCTCTAAGCCTCCGAGCGCTCGCATCACCGGACACGATGCTTCGATTGTGGTGACGGGATTAATTACGGTATAGAGGATCGATCAGCGTCGGCCGTTATCCAATCTTCCGGAGCTCGCCACAGCAGTCGCGATTCATGTCGACCTGGAGTATGGGAGTCCTTCGTCGGCCCCAGGGCAGTTTCATGCCCGCACAACGCCGGCAAGAAGGAAAGAGAGACGGGGAAGGTGGTGGCGATGGCAAAGGTGATAATGGCGGCGGAGGCAACGGCGGAGGAGGCAATGGCGGCGATGGGCAGCGAGGCGGAGGTGGAGGTCAGTCAAGACCCGACGGACCTGATCGACAAGGCCCTCCACAAGGCGGTGGCCCAGATCGGCAGTCACCCAACGAAGGTGGACGAGGAGGACCAAATCCCAACAACGATGGTCGTGGTGGGCAGGGTCCCGAGGGAGGCAACGGTCAAGGCCGAGGTCAAGGCCAAGGAGGTCAAGGCCAAGGTCGTCCACCATCTCCACAAGGCGGCCCGGGTCCCGATGCCGATCGACAAAGAGATCAAGCAAACGGTCCGCCAAATGGAGGGCCACCGGGAGGTCCACCAGGTGGCGGCGATAGGAACCAAGGTCAAGGCCAGGGACAGAATAATCAGAATGGGAACCAGAACGGTAACCAAAATCAAGGGGGCCGAGGGCAAGGCCAACAAAACCAAGGCCAGAACCAAGGTCAGAACAACCAAGGCCAAAACAACAACCAGGGGCAGAACAACAACAATAATCAAGGCCAGAACAACAACAATAATCAAGGGCAGAACAACAATAACCAAGGGCAGAACAACAACAACCAAGGGCAGAACAAAGGTGGAGATCGAAGTCAAGGCCAGCAGAACCAGGGTCAGCAAAACCAGGGCGGCAATAGGGGACAAGGACAGACACAAAACCAGGGGCAGTTTCCGGACAACAACAACAACAACAATAATAACAATAATAATAATGGCAACAACAACCAGTCCAAGTCGGAAGAGTCCAAGTCTACATCGACGACCCAGGAGCAGACCTCAACGACCGAGCAGACTACGACCTCCACCCCTGAAGCCCAACCGACAGAACAACCGCCGCCGCCTCCTCCTCCACCCGCAGCAGAAACGCCGCCTCTCGCTGCTCAACCACCACCACCACTGGCACCGCCGCCACCGCCCCCTGAACAAACCACAACATCTTCGACCTTGACGACCTCTTCTACCTCGAGCACGCCTACGATTTCAACCAGCGCGACCCAGCAACAACAACCACCACCCCTTTCTTCATCCAGTTCCTCATTACCGCCTCTGGCTGCTCAAAGCCAGGTCTCACTCTCACCACAAACAACTCCTCCACCTGTACCATTGCCCATTGTCGTTCCGACTCCTGCCGGTGGCTCCCCAGTTGCCGAGCTGGCGCCCCCACCGTCCTTGTCATCAGTCCCTATACAATCTGCAGTAGCCGATAATAATGATGCCTCCTCACCTGGACCTGTTATGTCGTCTGGAAAGATGGCAGGAATAGCTGGTAAGTTCCGTGATGAATTGGTCTAAACATGCGAGCAGTTGGCTGACTTAGTCTATTAGTTGGAAGCGTTTCCGCTGTAGCAATAATCGGCACTCTAATTCTGATCCTCTTCCGTCTCAGGAGAAGAGGGTACTTGCGATCATTCAAGAGGCCGTTTAAGAGCGCCCGCGGTGGGCTCATGGGCCGCGGGAGGAGGCTTCCTAGCCGGACGTCTACCCCTGAGCCAGAAATGAGCGAGGCGCGCATGCCTACCGCTGCATCCCAAGCAGACAGACTGAGCAGGGTCCGGTCACCATCTGCGTGGGATCAGGACGACGATGATGACAGATCAGCTTCCCCTTCGCTCCTCGAGAGGCCGCTACCTGTCATCCAAAAGTCCTTGAAAGGCCTAGTCGGCCGTGGCGCACCAAGGCCAAGGACCGCGGAACGAGACCTGGACGGCTTCTTCGTCGGAAGCACACTGTCCCCAGTACCCGAAGTTCGTTCGGTCATGTCACAGACCACCGACGCAACCCTCGTAGTACCGCCGTCACCGGTGCTGCACGCCACCGAATCGCGCGAGCCCTTGGCGCAACAGCCCGAGCCTGCAGCTTCCGTCAACTGCCCGGTGCAAAAGCTGCAGAACAAACTTCGCCTACACAACTCGACAGATCCGCGGCCATGTACGAAGCATCCCAACCACCCAGCAGCAGCAGACCGGGGCAGCGTGTCGTCTGTCTCGTCATGCACAACGTGCGGTGGCTCTTCGCCCAGGGAAAGCCGCTTCTCCTTTGCCTTCCTCCTGCAGCCACCCCTGGACTTGTTCAAATCCAAGAGAGGCTCTTCGGATGAAGACAGTAGGAAGTCAGGCTGGTCGTTGTGGTTCAGGACCGAGGAATGCAAGAAGGACAGGACCGAACAAAGTAATATGCAAGAGAAGAAATGAGAGGCTCGCTGGCGTGTCCATGGAAATAGTAGCTGATTGTACTGTACAAAGCGATATATAGTTGTGGAGCCGGCATACTCAAATTCCCAAGGCCGTTATCAAACGGCTTGGATTCAAATCCAACACAGCATCATCCGCGAATAATGTGTCTTGAATTCTTCAAGCACCCTGTGAGACCAGTGGCCCACTTGCGGAATGTTCCGCGCCAACTGTATAGTATTGGCCGTCTCTCGTTACGTGATTCTGCCCGCGCTTCTACAGAACTGGCAAGATAGACAAAATTTGTGCGTAAGACCCTGAGGTCCGAGAGACCAGGCCCGGGTACGGCTGTCTGCTGTTCTCGTATAGTGACGTTGGTATGGACGTGTCCCTTGCCTTTCTTGGTATTTCCTCTTCTGTCGTTTTGCGCATCTTCGGCAAAATCATTAGAGTCACTCATGCAATGTTCAAAATCTCATGCGCTTGTTCAGTATGCTGTATTGTGAGACAAGTCACTGGCTGAATAGTCGATTAGCGACCCAAGTTAATTGACAAGGGGCCGAAGCCCGAAATAAGCCAAAAGCGTATTTCTCAATAACAAGGGGCCGAAACCCACTCTCCGCCGGACACAACCATCATCAACACCGCTACCTAAA
>JACBFG010000005.1:929890-940455 GCA_013435955.1 Diaporthe sp. HANT25 | reverse complement strand
ACCAAGTGGCCGAAGCCCTCCCACCTCCTCTCACCAACAACACCAAGTGGCCGAAGCCCTCCCACCTCCTCTCACCATCAACACCAAGTGGCCGAAGCCGTACCTCCTCCTCCTCTCAATCATCAACAAGTGGCCGAAGCCGTGTTGAACAACCCCTTAGTTGCCCTTCGTGAACTTGGCCTTTGCGTCGGCAAGCTGCTTGATGGGCATCCACTTCTCGGAGTTCTTGATGTAGCCCGATAACAGACTATCGACGTAGGCTGACGACAAGCGATCCTCGAACAGCCACTGGGTTTCGATGCCCGTGACGTTAATGAAGTGACACTTTGAGGTCCTCAGGAACCTGTCGTACATGATGAAGTCGTACTCACGCCACACAAGCGAACTCGATCCCG
The DNA here is from genome assembly GCA_013435955.1 of Diaporthe sp. HANT25. Taxonomy (NCBI): domain Eukaryota; kingdom Fungi; phylum Ascomycota; class Sordariomycetes; order Diaporthales; family Diaporthaceae; genus Diaporthe; species Diaporthe sp. HANT25. Next base: position 940,060 of record JACBFG010000005.1, on the reverse strand, counting down.
CAATGAGACCAGGGTTGTTCTCGCCCAAAGTGCGATAACCTTCGTCCTTGGGGTCCTTGACCGCGATTTGCAGGAAGCCTGCCTTCAGGAGGGTCCTCCGGACGACCTCGGAGAACCTCGTGGACATCCACATGCCGGGAGTGGCAGGGAGGACCTTCTGGTCTGCCGACAGGTTCAACTCCTTGTGGGCGATGCCAAGGAGTGTCTCGAACGTCCTGTTGGCACTCATCAGGCGTTCGTAGTCCAGGTAGTGCTTCCCACACCAGAGCCTGAGGTGCTCGGCACGGGCTGCGGCTGATTTGCCTGCGCAAACCCGGGTCGCCTGTGTGTAGAAATCAAACCAGACGTTGAGCATGGTCATGGAGTCTCCATGCGGGTGCTCATATGTGTTCCGGATCGCCTTGCTCCACCCACTAGCCGGCAGGAAGATCGTGTCCTCATTGAACAAAGACACAATGGCCGAAACCTCCCAAACTGGAGCGGGATTTGAGCGGCACGCTCGGATGAACGCTGCCGCGTGTCGAGGCTCCAGTGGCAGCCGGGTAGCCAGCACACCGTCTGGTGACACTTGCCCAATCTCGTTCAGCAAACCCATGAAGAGGAGATCGTCCTAAGATCTCGCCCTATTCATGATCAGCATGAATGAAAAGCGCGATGAGCATTAGGGGTCTGTGCTTACATTACTTCCATGGTAGGTGGGTCGATGTATGGGAAGGTCATCATATCCTCAGCCTTCGCCCGGCCTTGGCCCTTGAGCATCACGAGATCCAGGATTGGGCCTTCCATATTGCAGCGTTGGATCTCAGGCAGGCGCTCCTTGGGCATTGATTGCTCGAAGTCTTGCTCCGAGTAGAGCCGGATGCATTTTCCTGGCCTCGTACGACCTGCCCGGCCCGATCGCTGCTTCGCGGCAGCCTGGGAGCATGGCGCCACGATGAGGATGTCCATCCGCAGGCGCGGATTGTATGTCATGGCCTTCTCCAGACCAGTATCCTATTAATGTAAGTCAGCACAAGACAGTAGCTAGATATTCATGACCACATACCACGACGTAGACGATTCCATTGATCGTCAGCGACGTCTCCGCGATGTTGGTCGCCACGACGCACTTCCGGAAGTGCTGCTTGTCGCCACTCAGAGGTGCGAGGGCTTCTCGTTGGCGGGACTTGGGCATATCCGCGTAAAGAGCAAGGGCCACCACAACCTTGGTACTATGGTTGATGCCCATGATCGTCTGGGCGATGTCATCCTGGCCTGGCATGAAAACCAGGATGTCGCCAGCCGGCTCTCTCTCCGCGATTTGGACCACGATTTTCACCGCGGCCGACACGTAATTAGGGACAGTCGTATGCCGCTCATTGCCGAATGCGGTCGGCACGACGGCGGCATTGTAGACGGTCACCGGATAGGTCCGTCCCGGGATGTTGAGGAGTGGGGCCCCATCGAAGTAGGCCCGGAATTTGTTGGCGTTCATGGTGGCGGACATGACCACGAGCTTCAAGTCCGGACGCCTTTTGCAAGCATGCTTCACCATGGCCAGAAGCATGTCGGACGAGACGGTCCTCTCGTGGGCCTCGTCGATGATGACGCAGCTGTACTGCTGCAGGTCACGATCGGCCTTCAACTCCTGCAGGAGGTGACCGTCGGTGGTGTATAAAACAAGGGTCCGAAGACCAGAGACGTTTTCATGTCGGAAATTGTATCCAACCTCCTCGCCCAATTTCACATCAATCTCGTTGGCCACGCGGCCAGCGACCTCCATGGCGGCCACACGACGAGGCTGGGTGCATACGACCTTTTTATGCTTGATCCCGGCAAGGACCACAGCGGGGAGATCGTCGTACAGGCTAATATGAAGTCAGGAGATATTTACAGAGTATCAAAGGACTTGGTGAGTACATACACGAACTGGGGAACCTGGGTAGTCTTGCCACTACCGGTGTCTCCAGTCAGAATTATGACCTGGTTCTTGTGGTACAGGTCGAGGAAGGCCTCGCGGCTCGCCGCGGCAGGAAGTGCGCGAGCAGACTCGCGTATTCTAAAGTATTCGCCCGAACGGGCGCGCGAGGGAGAGGTCCACGGATTAGTGGCGTGGTCCTCGGCGGCCAGAGCACCGGCGGCGGTGGTGCTTCGACGCACCAGAGCTGAGAAGGCGGCATTGGGCGCGAGAGCGCCACCCTCCTTGTTGTTGTTGTTGTTGTTGTTGGCGGCCATTTTGATGATATTCCTGGCGGCACAGAGAAGAGAAGAGAATGAATGGATGGATGGATGGATGGATGAATGGATGGATGGCTGGATGGCTGGCTGACTGGCTGGCTGGCTTGCTTGCTTGCTTGCTTGCGGGCGTGTTGAAGGAGACTTCAAACTTTTCGAGAAAGGTTGGTGTTTTCGGAGGGGTTTTGTTTTTGCTCTGAGCTGCCCCACTTTAACTTAGACTAGTTCAGCTTGCATTGGGCTATGTAGGGAAAAAAACATTGCCTGTAAACTTGTAGCTATTTTCAAAGTCAACATCCCCCACCACACGCGCGCAACCCAGCCTCGCGAGAAAACTCAACAATCCGCAGCCATCATCGTCAAGTAAGACCATTCCCTCTCGTCAGAATATTTTCGACGATCAAAGTAAGTATATCCAGCTAGCCTTTGTCTCATTCACGAGAATTCGCGTTGAGGGGGAATGTCGTATTCAAATACTAGTCGGACGCGAGCTGATCAGGATCCAGATGTCTTCCAACGGCAACAGCAACAACAACAACAACAACAACAACAACGCCGCCTCCTCCTCCTCCTCCAACAATCTGGGCCGTGGCGGAGCCCAGCCAGCGACCGCTTCATCCGGTCGCGGTGTCGGCAGAGGTGCCGGTCGGGGCAGAGGCCAGCCTCGCGGCGGATCTTGCCACAGAGTACGCAGCCCCACCATGCTAGAATCTAACAGAAATGTACTCACAATGACGAAGTGCGGACAGACGGGCCATTTCGCTCGAAACTGTCCTCGGGGCAACAATTCGCAGCAGGCTCCCCCAAGGGGCGGTAGCACTGCGCACCGCGGCCGTGGCGGCTCCGTGGAGGCCGGCCACTCGACAAGTTCTCCGGCCCCCTCCACGCCTCTCAACGATGTCATGGACAGCCCAGTAAGTCTCTGTCCCTCTTCTCCCCAGTCTCGCTTGCCTTTCAAAATCTGTGCCACTGTCCAAGTCCGCATTATACCTAAGAAGTCAAACCTCAAGCCCAAGGAGTATGATGAGCTAATAAATACTTCGCAGCCGCCTGCGAAAGAAATGGCGAGCTTGTCACTGACAGCTCAACCCAAGGGCACGCAACCGGCCTCGGCCACTTCATATCCTGTCTCGCCTCGGGCTTCGGCCACTTCACCCACGGTCTCCCCTCGGGTTTCGGCCCCTAGTTCACCTGCCTCGCGCCCCGGTCTGGGCGACAGCGACACGGCTATCGACGATGAAATGCCTCCCTACTTCTGGGAGCCCGCCGATACCCCCGAGGGTCGTGATGAGCAAAACCGGCTGTTCCTCGAATACTACAAGAAGAGGGGCTTCGCCTATGACGAGAAGAAAAAGGTGTTCCTGCCTCGGGCCCACAACTATTGGACCGAGTACAATGGGGAGACCTTTTTCCGCAGCAAAAGGGTGCAGGAAGGCGGCTTGGGCGACGACACATACGAAGAGGACTTCGTCGTCCACACGGCACCGGCCTCTGCTCTCCCCGAGCTCAATGAAAAGAGGCTGAAGGACTTGGCCGAGGCAAGGGAGAAGCTGGCCCGAGCTCAACAAGCACCCGACGGCCCGGACAAGGCCAAGACTGTTCGCGGTCTTGAAAAAGAGGTTCGCCTCCTTGTTAACCCCCTGGAGCAATATGTTCCAGTCCCTATGCCGGAAGAAGACGTGCGTCAGCGCCAAGTCGCGATTCCGAGCGACATCGCCGGCAACAACTCGCGCAGGGATACTCCGTTCAAATTCGGGCACATCTTTGAGCGGATGTCGGCTGTTGGGGCTCTGGGCACGGAGGAAGTCCTTGGGCCGGACCTCAAGATGGTCAAGCAGAACCGGAAGTGGGAAGAAGGGATGGTCTGGCGGCCAAAATCCGAGAGCAAGGACTGGGCCGACTGGGAAGACGATGATACGTTAACGACAACGTTTCACGGCTTCATCCCCCGCCACCCGCGGCCACATGGAATCGGCCTTGGACATCTTGGGTACGACTCGGTCTACACCCGCTCCAGGGATGGTGAATGGTACACGGCTGAGGACGTGCCTCCGAAGGTTTGGGACGAGTCAGTCGATTCGCCACTCGTTTTTGAGACGAAGGATGGCGAGAAGTGGGTTTTCGACCGGCCCTTGGAGGAGGACAACCCGGCTCTCAGCAGAAAGAAGCCGAAGCCCCTGTCCCAGATCCTTGCGCAGAACAAGGCAACCAACGCCGGCAGAGCCGCGTTCCAAGGGCACAGCCACACCCGAGGACGTGGCTCGGCTCCTCGTGGCGGAGCCGGTCGCGGATCTGGTCGTGGTCAGGTTGCGCAGCCCTCACCCGATCAGGGCTGGCATTGAGATGGAGACGTCAGGGCTTCGGCCACTTGTTGGTGTTAGGAAAGGGGATAGGGCTTCGGCCACTTGTTGTTGAGGAGAGGTGTTTGGGCTTCGGCCACTTGTTTTTGTAGTTGGGTTTTGGTTTGGGCTTTGGGTGTAGTGAGGAGGGGAGGGCTTCGGCCACTTGTTGGTGTAAGAGGGGGGGATTGGCTTCGGCCACTTGTTTTTGTAGTTGGTTTTGGTTTTGGTTTGGTTTGGGTTTCGGTGTAGTGAAGAGGGGAGGGCTTCGGCCACTTGTTGGTGTAAGAAGAGGTGTTTTGGCTTCGGCCACTTGTTTTTGTATTTGGTTCTGGTTTTGTTTTGGTTTGGTTTTGGGTGTTGTGAGTAGGGGAGGGCTTCGGCCACTTGTTCGAGTATTTGTACATGTGTAGTTTGGGTTTTGTGTTAGTGTTTAGGGCTTCGGCCCCTTGTTTCTTACTCAAGTCGAGTATTAACAAGGAGCTGCGGTCTGGCAATTTGATCTTTCTTGACACCATGAAACGTAACAGTGCCAGATCAGTTTACACAAGCGTACTTGCAGTACGGATTTATCTGAATGAGTATATGCCCGTTTCGCGGGTATGATCCAACAGCTATGGCTAGCTGATGATGAGTGGCTATATCTTGTTTCTGAGGTATACTTCAGCTTTGGATTCCCATATGCCTTTCCACCAGACTTGAGTCTTGATAGCATACGTTTCGTCTGTTGACACTTTGTCGTTGTGATGTCAGTGTGGAACTCGACGCCCAGTGCTTTATAAGTGTGCATAGGTACTAACGCAATCTGTTGCACCTGATGGAACAGATTCGATAGAATGTGATGGCAAAGACCCAGAGACATTACAACCGACTCCTGTCGAGGATACCTCCTCTATTTCCTCAAATACACTGGAATTCTTTGTCCTGAGCGGCCAAGATTGTCAGCATATTTCAAAATGCCGTCGTACTTTCATGATGGGAAGTATTTCAGCATGGCTACAAGAGTCCTACATGTCTCACAACCCGGAGCCGATAAGGGTGTGGTCATTCACAACATATGGCTCCCGGATGGACGCAAAGGAGAACCCGGAGAAATAATCAACCTTCAGTTTATAGTCACAAATATTGAATAGTGTGATAGGAGACACCAGTGACCCAGTGCGACTTCCAACCCTTTGCCTGTGGAGATCAGGCAGAACATCAAGCTTGGTAAGAGGGACCTGAGGTGGAAATACTGAGATGAGTGAGTATCCAACGATAGTTAATGGGCATCTGTTTCAAATCTAACCTTCCTGTACCCAAGATTCATGTCTCGGCCTCTATACTATTATCGGACGGGACTTTCCTGTGATGTACGTCTTGAACCTGGGCAGGTTGAATAGGGCATCTTCTGGAACCACGTCTCGGATGGAGATTTGGCGCACTCTTACTCAGTTGTGGAGTCGTGAAACATGAAAAGGTACTTGTTTTCAGTGTAGAAAGAGACCATAAGAACCTTTTAGTGGACAGCTTATGCTGTCCAAGTCCCACAACATCTGGAAGTGACGAGGAAGGTGCCCAGGTTCCCTGACGTATTATTCAGATCACCTGAAGCTCTTTGATTTGTCTTTCCCACGCACTAATTGACCTCAGACATAGGTACGGAAGTCCTAGCTTTAGAGACATATTTTCAGTGAGTACCTCAGGATGAATCGATGGCCGTCATTAATGTCTAACCCGGCTCGAATATTGGCCGTAATTGCGATTCTTCTGGATTCAGTACTCATTCCGAATCAAATTACCTGAAAAGAGACCACCATCTCTTGAGGCTCAGGCAAAAAGAGATGGGTCGCTGAAAATAGCGCAGGCATTCTTCTGCGCGTAGCTCCCCGTATTTGTGATTCATACTCCCAAGTTGGAGACTCACATACAACGAGCAACAGTCCGAATGTATACATCAGCCCTTTCAACCCTTTCAAAATCGAAATGCCAATGAAGGTTATGACTATAGCCTCGCATTCTCTTCTCCATCTAGACTGTATTCTTGACGTGAGTAATTCCATTGTGCAGTCCTCGAAAATGGACTCCGACTTCATGGTTCAAAGAAAAGCAGCTGGTCTGATATTCGGGGCTTGGTGTCTTGACAAAGCTCCGAAAAGCAAAAGAGCATCATTCCCACACAATGGGTAGCGCTTCTGCTTTTATCACTGGATAGAGCGCAGCTCCTCAGATTATCAACAAACTACTCTCAGCAGCTGCACTTGTCAATGCTGGATTCGTATTTTAACTGCTTCAAATGATGAAGTAGTCCGCACTGGTGCTCTGGACCGGGCTTGCGCTTCATAACTGACTCATTTGATACTCCGGTCGGTGCACTCCGGCCACGACACTGAAATGCCTGAGATATTTGAATACGAATGATCAGTCTTTTCGGCATGTATAAGAAGCCTTTAATTCATTTTCTGATCCAAGCCGCGGCCGCCAGATATTGCTATATATGTGTCTTGTGACTGAGTACCTAGGTAGCCTATATATGCGCGGTCCCGCATCACCTTTGACCTTAGTCCCTGAAGCCGCGTGCCCAATACACCGTCGTCCGACATGGACTTTCTGAAGAAGCTGTATCGAGCAGCTCAAAAGCCGAATCTAGTTACTGCAATACAAGAAGCGCTACTCATACTCAACCCTGTATCTTGGGACACTGTCCACTGTGTCTTGCCAGAGATACTTGATGACATCCACAAACCACTGAATGCGCCTTACGAAGTCCATGTCTAGAGCTCCCATGACTTCCGATTCCTATTAGATATCCGAGTGAAACTCGTCCGTGCCACTCGTAGAATATAAAACTGTGCATCATCGATATGTGAAGTCCATCCTGGTAATGAATAGGTGCCAGAAGGACCCCGGAATCGATTTGCAGGGTATTGGATCAGTGCGAGCATTTGTCCATGTGTCTGCAAACAAACGTCTCCCGGCTTCCGCACATATACATGTATCAGTGCAGCATGACGAGAATTAATTAAGAATACATGATTGGGTCTGTTGCACATGAGAGAGAATGCACACCAGCCCCGACCAATGTGACAGTCTCACACAGTGTGGTAGTATATAGTTCCGCGCAAGGGGCGAAGACGAGATCCTGGATGGTAATCCAGAAGAACATCACGGCTTTCTGAGGTCTATATAATTGATTTCGCGTGCCAGACAATCTCAAAGAGAGCTGGAAGTGCTTTGAGTCTTCTGGAGTGATGGGTCTCGCGTCCAGGGACACTGGACTGGGTCTTTCCTAATTCGGCAGTCACGACGCGGCCGCTCCTTCCATCTGCGAGAGTTCGTTGCAGTGCCTTCCTCTGAGCAATTGAGGCAAGCACCTTCCAGGAATGCCAGCCATGGCACCTCTTGCCTCCCATTGCGTTCCCTTCGAGTTCAGCAAAGGCAGAATTCGCGTCCATATCCCAGACTGAACCACCGACGCACCCAAGACCGCAAGACCACGAGACAGCACGCTGCGAAGCCACCACCAGTGCCACAAGGCCAATTTGTTCGAACAATTCTTTTTCAAAAGCTATCAAAATGGGTTTCAACGCGAAGAAAAGACTTTCTGCCCCTGCCCCTGCCCCTGCACTCTCGGCCGCCTCCAAGAAGTTGAAGAGGCTCCGCGAAGAGGAAGAGGAAGACGAAGAATTCTCCCTGCCCCCTGCCTCTGATGGGGAAGGCGTCATCGAAGACGCGAATTTCATTGACGATGATGAAGAATTCGAAGACAGCGACAGTGAAGATGACGGAAGTGACGACGAACTCGAGCAAGAGACTGTCGCACCAGCTGCTGCTTCCTCGAGGAATGTTGAGGAGGAGATCAACCGGGTCCTGACACCACTCGGTCTTTCCGCATTTGGCACTGAAGTGCCATTTTTAGATATCATCCTGGGCATCAGTGCCATCAGTGAAGAGCACCGGGCCGCTCTTTCCATGTTCAAGGAGGAGTGCATTGCGGACATGACCACTGGCCAGCTCAGCCAATCACTTGAGCCGACCGACGCGTTCCTCACCCGCGAAAATGGACAAGAGTGGGCATCTCATGATAGGGATGTAGATGCACTGTGGGATGAGTTCGTGGTCGACGTTGTCAGGCTTGGGGGCGGCGTGATCAAGCGAGAAGATCTCGTCAAGCCGTCTGGTCCGCTCCGTGCAGTCTTGACATTCTTCTGGCACTACCCTACCTGGAACACACAGAAGAAGGCATTCGGCCACACTCTTGACAAGACTAACCAGTCCCTCGGTTTCCAACACAGGAAAATCGGGCCAAATGGCTGGGTGCGGACGCATGATCGGTTCCCGTTCCGCCACCCATATGTCAAGGGTGGAGTGGACTGGGAAGCCGAGTACCCAAACTGGCACCAGATCGAGGCCCGCTGCCTCCGTTTCAATCAGGAGATGATCAAGCACTCTAAGGTCATCTTCTTCATTGGCCAGGAGAACCATGATTCCTGGCGAAGTTTCATCACCCTCGCCCAGGGTGAAAAGATACACCAGGTTCAGCTCGGGTCTACCGCCTGCGAAGGGCTTGTTCTGCCGAGTTCCGTTTATCAGGCTAAGCCAGCCTTCCACACGGTCAGAGACGCTTCGGGCACGGTCAAGCAGCTGGTATTCTCTTCATACCATAGTCAATTCTGCGTGAACGGCGGTGACGAGGTCCGTGGGGCTTACATGGACCTCACCTGGAATGCGGCCCTGAACTTTGCCGAGCTCGACATCCGCCAGTATGATACATTTGCCCGCGCAATGGGGCTGAAGCCAAAAGAGCCGACTCGGTTCCGCTGCTGCTTTGTCGACCCCAAGACCGGAGAGCGGTGTTGTGCCACACGCCAATACCTAGGCTCCCTCCAAAAGCATTGGAACGCCTGCCATAGCAAGGTCGATGGGGCCAGCTGGGACGAAAGCCTTGTCGAAGAAATGCCCAAGGCGCTCGCGCTGGAATTGGACCCAGAAGGCCACAAGTCCGGGAAGTCGTACACAAACGCAGCGAGAGAAGCCGCGCACAGGGAAGCAATTCTCAGGAGGAAGGAAGAAAAGAGGCTGGCAAATGCGGTGCTTGTGGTCAAGGAACGTCAACGTATTGGGCGCCGACCGCGGGACCTGGAGGAAAGGACTACCAGCTTCCGATGTTATGACGTCGATCCCCAGACAGGCAAGCCGTGCGAAGCTACGTACAGCACGATCGAGTCCCTGCACTATATGCACTTCAACAAGAAGCATCCTGGTTCTCAATGGGATAAAAGTAGAGTGGCCGAGATCGAGGAGAACAAGGAGGAATGGAGCAAGAGCAGGGCCGCCCCCGAGACTGTCACCACTCAGCAAGAGCGCAAGATGGCCAAAGGCAATGCAAGGGGTGCCAAATCCCGCGCGAAACTTGCCCAGCTGGTCACCTTGCAGTGCAACTATTGCCCCTACACCAACAAGAACAATAGGAGCAACATGAAGACGCATGTCGAGAGGCATCATCCTCACGTCGTATACGACTCCAAGACCAGCTTCACGAAGATCGTGAAAGAGAGTCCGGATTCCGACAAGAAGGATGCGGCGTAGGCTTCGGCCACTTGTTGTTGTGAGGAGGGAGGATCGGCTTCGGCCACTC
>JACBFG010000005.1:901760-929439 GCA_013435955.1 Diaporthe sp. HANT25 | reverse complement strand
GGCCACTTGGTGACGACGGAGGGGGTTGGGCTTCGGCCACTTGGTGACGGCGGAGGGTGGTTGGGCTTCGGCCACTTGGTGATGGTAGAGGGAGGTTGGGCTTCGGCCCCTTGTTCAAGATGTGGTATGATGAGCTGCCTGATGGCGCATGTCTACCATTTCGAGAACAAGGTGTGCTACGGAGCTTGATAAATTCGGACCTCACTGTTACCTGTCAATGAAAGTTGCCATTGACCGTCATTCTAATTTTTATGAACCCCTCGGGTGAGAACCTCAATCTCCGAAAGTTTCCCATGCGTGCTTCATCATTGATTTCGCTACTCAATCCTTCTATTCATCTAGGCGTATCACATTACTTGACGAGTCCCAAAATCTTAATGGTCCTTGATCTAAATCCCATCTTCCTCTTCACATACATTTGAAGGAGCAAGACATCACAGACCAGCCTGCACATCAATACTTGGATTGTGGAGATGTCAGTACTACCCTACGGTATGTTTTATTTCCCGTTGCGAATCCCAATCCTTACCGTATGGCGGCAGGCCACTTCTGCTGCTCACACGTATGTCTCATCTCGCTCGATGCGCTTTTGTCCTCTTTTTCCACTTGGTTATAATTCAACATGCAAAATTGGGTCCAGTTCTTGGGGGTGAGCATGACCGGTGCCTCGAGTCTGGAATTCCCAATCCAGTCGAAGTCTCACAGAATAATGGTGTCTTTACAAGCTCTGCTTCTAAGCCCGTCATATATTGCGAAATTCCGTTTTCAGACCTGATAGACCCTCAATGGGATGACGTTTTAAAGGGAAGTCTATCATTAAATGTTTATTCAGTGGGGGAAAGCATCTAGGGTAGCATTTTACGGGAAATGTCTGAGGTATTTTGTGTTTGCCTCTGTGAGCCATTTCGCTACTGTGCAATCTCCTATTGGGAATCCTCCTTCTTGAAATCCTCCTTCTTGAAATCCTCCTCTTGGGACATCCTCTGGAACCATGTTTTCTGGAATATGTCGGTCTGGTATGATCTCTTATGGGATCATGCTTAAAGAGTTATTTGGTCTGATGAAACTTCCTTTGGAACCAGCCTACATGATGCAGCACTGTATTCCTAGTGAGACAATCATCTCCTCAACTAAGTACGCTACATTGCCACTTGGACATCCTGCAACATGTGGTCCCGTTCCCGATGCTCTGATCATTAAGGCCAATTCCGCTATAAATCTAAATTACTACAGATGGCATGGACTCTCAATTACGGCCCAACAGTGTGATGGCTTTATGCCCGCTGAAGCGTGAAAAGATGCTTCGAAACATTTGCTTCCATTCCCGGCTCAAAGATGTGCCACTTCCTTGTGATAAACGCTGCACGAGAACCTCAGACCGTTGACACATGTCACACGATTCGAAATAGAAAACATTCTGATTGCCTTATTTCACGCCCAGGGTTTGGAGCTGAGCAGCCTCAGCTCATTCGTCTCGCCGAGGCGAAGTTTGCCTCTTGCGAAAAACCTCACTCGCTCAGCGCAGAACCGAGGATGCATCCATTCCGGAAGCCACGAATCTTCTGCAGAATTCCGAACTTGAATTTCTGATTACTTCACTGTCACATGCCATTATCCATCGCGGTCGCATCGTCGATGCATTCGTCTGAAAAGGTGCCCTACACAACCTACTAGTCCCGGCGAACAGCTCGCACATGTGGTGTTCGGACGCAGGTTGGAGCAGTTCGGAACATACGAATACGACTCGCAAGGTTGTGGACGATTTTGCTACTCATATGATCTGTAAACCCGCCCTGTGAATGATTCAAATATGTCTTCTCACGGACGCGCTCGGTAAACACAGCCAGTCAGCTGACGTGTTGACGCTGGAACAGGAAATATTGGCCGCGCATTTAAGCCATTTCCCCGCATCGTCGCCGACTTCAGAGGTGTTGTGCACCTCCCAGCCGCATCCCACCCACCCGAGGACTAGGCGCAGGAACCAGGGCAGCCAGGAGAACGCCTGGCCAGAACCAAGACACGGCTGCTATAACCGGTGTAGAGCAACACTAACAAGCGTTCGCGCAAGACTGTCACCGAAGTCTAATAGACTAATTCGCGGCCCAAGGTGGGGATCGCCTTGAACGAGATCCATCCAGACTCACCGTCCCCGCAAGTTCTCGAGAACTCGTCTCCTCACGTTCTCCAGCCCTGTCAGGGTCAACCCAGTCGCTCTGAGGGCTCGATTGCAGTCATTTTGGATTTGAGGCAGCGGTCATGATTCGACGAACCCGCCTGTCCCGTTTAGCTGTTCCGGTCGGCAAGCTCCTCCGACCCCGATTTGCCAGCAGAGGAAGCTTGGAAGCTTGCTTACCCTCCATCTTGTCTGCTAGGCGCCAGGACTCCAACGTATGAGGGGCTGGCGTCTGCTATGATCTGCCCGACAGCCCGAACCATGAAGAGGGTGTGGTACGTTAGGTTGGATGAACCTCTGCACTGCCGAGGTCTGGTCATGAATTTTGGAGGGATTGGATGAAAGATCTTCACATGTCGTTGTTTTTTGACCGCTCCAGGCACACACACCACACATGATCGACTGTCGTATCCGGGCGCCGTTGACGAGCTGTCAGGCACTGGGCTGTGTGGGATGGCCGGAGCTGACGAAAAACGCGTCGTAGATTCGAGTCTAATCCATCAATGCTCCAAACGTCCAATTCAGAACAACACGCCCGGTAAGGTCTTTTCCTACAGGTGCAAGGTGCTGTCTTTCACCTTACAAGTTCTGCAGCAATTTCAATGAGGTCATTGACATATTGACTGCCGACAAGCCCCTGCTGCATCTGCCGTTGGGGGAGATTGCAGAGCAACTTCGTGCCGGCATGCCGGATTGAAAGAGTGTGCCGTCCATTCAGTCTTCCAGAAAATTTCCTACCCCACGGGGTAATGAATTGGGATCCCCGCAATCCCCAGCGCAGCGTTGCAGAGATCTTAGCTGCGTGGCAGATGGTTTACCTAAAAAGGGCAACGGTCCGGCGTGGCACCCGGAGACTACGCCCATATCGTCGAAACGCCCATTCACTATGGCAGTCAGCTGGCCTTTTTTTGGGCACCACGAATCGGGAATCTATTGATTTGCCATGCAGAGACGGTGTACATCTCACACGGCTATGATCAACGTCCGTATATGTGGAGAGACGATTCGGGTTCGGGGAGACACGAATCCGATGAGCAATCTCGTAGATAAAATGAGCAGAATCGCATCTCTTGTTTTCACGATGGCTCCCGGGTGAAGCACTGTCAGTCTAGCCTTGGTGAACTCGTCTCGCGCGCCGGCCTGACTCCAGCATCCGCAACTGGTGGCTTCTTGCAGCTCTTTGAGTCAGTCAACCCTAGCAACATGAAGGCACTCTCCATCTCGGCTTGGGCCTCTCTGGCGGCCTGCGTCCTGGCTCTGCCAGCCCGCCAGGCGTCTTCTCCCGTGATCAACGGTCGAGCAGCCTCGCCGACAGTCGTCCTGTCACCCTCCAATACCGTTGTTGGGCTGGCGAGCGGCGATGTTGAAAAGTTTGCAGGTATTCCGTTTGCAGACCCACCCACCGGGTCCCTACGACTCAAGCCCCCCAAGAAGTTGTCAACGAACCTTGGCGACGCCTATGATGCCATCAACCCAGCAGCGGCATGTCCACAGATGCTTGTTTCGACGGGCGAGAACCAGAGCCTGTTCCTGCAGGTCCTTGGTGATCTTGTCAGCCTACCCATCATCCAGGCAGCAACAAATCAGAGTGAGGACTGTCTGACGGTCAGCGTCATCCGCCCGGCGGGTGTAGAGGCTGGCGCGAACTTGCCAGTTCTGTACTGGATCTTCGGTGGCGCGTTCGAGGTAAGTCAAACGCCGAAACAGAAACTTTATCCGGAAATACTAATCGAAAGACAGCTTGGATGGGCTGCCATGTATGATGGAACAGACCTGCTTGATCAAGCCATTAGCCAAGACCAGCCCTTCATTTTTGTTGCGGTCAACTATCGCGTTGCTGGATTTGGCTTTATGCCCGGCAAGGAGATCCTGGCCGATGGCTCTTCCAACCTGGGTCTGCTCGACCAGAGACTGGCTCTGGAGTGGGTCGCTGACAATATCGAGGCGTTCGGGGGCGATCCAACAAAGGTCACACTCTGGGGCGAGTCCGCAGGGGCTATCAGTGTCTTTGACCAGATGGCGCTTTATGGAGGCGACAACACCTACAACGGCAAGCCGCTGTTCCGCGGAGCCATCATGGACTCAGGCAGCATTGTCCCTGCGGACCCCGTTGACTGTCCAAAGGGACAAGTCGTCTATGACACTGTTGTGAGAGAGGGAGGCTGCTCCGGAGCGAGCGACACGCTTGAGTGCCTCCGGGCTCTGCCGTACGAAACATTCCTTGACGCCGCTAATTCAGTCCCTGGCTTCCTTGGATACCAATCTGTGGCTCTGTCATATCTTCCACGGCCAGACGGCACTGTGCTCCCCGATAGCCCTGATGTGCTGGCGACGCAGGGTCGATATGCTGCAGTACCCATGATTAACGGCGACCAAGAGGACGAGGGCACAATTTTCACACTCTTCACCTCCAACGTGACGACAACCCAGGATCTGTTGGAGTACCTCAAGACCTATTATTTCAGCAGCGCCACAACTGAGCAGTTGACTGCCCTGCTTGACACGTACCCCCAGGACCTCACCCAAGGATCGCCGTTCAGGACCGGAATTCTCAACGAGGTGTACCCGCAGTTCAAGCGAATATCCGCGCTGCTTGGTGATCTAGTCTTCACGCTCTCTCGCCGCGGCTTCCTTGAGGTCACAAACGCCATCAACCCAAGTGTCCCATCATGGAGCTACCTGGCAAGTTACAACTACGGGACTCCCTTCCTGGGCACGTTCCACGGGAGCGACCTGCTGCAGGTTTTCTTTGGCATCTACGATAACTACGCTGCAAGGAGCATACGGACGTACTACTACAACTTCTTGTACAATCTGGATCCCAACGTCGGCTACGGTAGCTACCCGGACTGGCCTCAGTGGAAAGACACGGGGAGCGGGAATCAGCTGGTCCAGTTCTACGCATTGTCACAGAACTACCTGGCTGATGACTTCAGGAATGATAGCTATGCCTTTATCAGAGAGAACATTGCCTCGCTTCATATTTAGGCATCAATTGTAAATAGGATTTGACGAATGAAGTTACGAGTAATGAAGGAAAGGGCTTAAAGTCATTAATGTCTTAGCTATGATAACGCCGGAACAAAATCAAAAGTCAATTGAGCCATTCTCCAAATGCGATATTTGTCTTGGCCGATTCTTCCTGGCAAAAATCGCCATCTTCTTGATTCAATGTCTAAGAAATACTGCGACGAAGTGGCAGCAAATCAGGAAGAATTTTGCGACTTGCATCGCTGACTGAGGTATGATTGAAGGTAGTAAACACCTGGGTACAGTATCATCAACCCTGGCAATTGCACCATTTACTTGAGTAACTTTGTCTCTCCGGTAGCGATGGCTCTACGTCACACTGTTTGGCTAACATCGCATCATATGCAACGTACTCCGATCCGAGTTGATTGAAGGTGGTGCTAAGTTCTTCCATCCGGCGCAATTAGATGACGGCTTCCTATCAGAAAGAAACCGGATATGCGCATATGAAAAAAAGGAGTGTACACAGGTAGGCTGTTGGTGCTGAATTAGTCAAAGATTCGCTAACATTCACACACCCACATCTGATTCACACACCGATTCTACACGCTTATGGCTCATTTACACGCCTAGATATAAAGTAACATAAATTAGATCTGGGTGTTTGGTCTGGGCAATAAGTGTTTGGATATTGGGTGCGTCGGTATTGGGTGTGAGTGTAGGTATGTGAGTTGGCTATGGGCGTGCAAGTGCGGTGGTATGTAAATTGGCTCTGAGCGATCGAGTTGAGCACTGGTTTTCCCTCCGGTACATGGATGCGAATACTCGATTACATGAGAAAATACTTGTGAAATCAAAATCCCCTTCCATCTTCATACTCGCTTGTATCTGGGCGCAACATGGTGTCTGACCTACACTTGCCGTATCTCCCAAGCACCACCCTGGCTTTCTGCAGGCTATGAATAGGTATCTCAAACCAACTGCTCGTTTCAATAACCGCATTTTAATTTCCATGGTACTCTCACGCAGTGTCCAGGCTAGCCTACGCCGATCTATGTGTTGAAAAATGATCGATTACCCGCTCACAGCTAAAGCGGCCAGATGGGCTGGGAGCTCGAGACTCACCATTGATGTGACTCCAAGTTCATTGTCCGCCAGTCTGATTGGACCATTTTCCGAGGTATACGTCCCAATAGCTTCAGATTCTCTGCTTGCTTCTTGCAATCTCTGACGTACATTTGAAATTTCCCTTAATTAGCTCAACATTGGGTCGGCTCAAAATTGGTAGCGCGAGAACGATCATATCATGTGTGCCAGAGTAGCCACGCTGTACAGATCATGAGTCCTGCGACATCCTTCAGCCTCAGAGCTTATGGTAGCTTGAATGAGAAATATTTACTGATGTGGCAGGAGGTATGGAGCGGAATCACCGATCTTCCACAGGGCTGGGGCTCTCTGGTCGTCAATAAAGCGACGGTGACCTGTGGTATCGGCCGGGATTGTCATATTCTCGCTGTACCAGACTAGGAA
The DNA here is from genome assembly GCA_013435955.1 of Diaporthe sp. HANT25. Lineage (NCBI taxonomy): Eukaryota > Fungi > Ascomycota > Sordariomycetes > Diaporthales > Diaporthaceae > Diaporthe > Diaporthe sp. HANT25. Next base: position 922,766 of record JACBFG010000005.1, on the reverse strand, counting down.
GCCAGTCCATCATAAGCTTTCGGCTTAGTGAGTCAATAGTCCTTCACTACATATGTAGTCAACTGAAGTACTTGTCCATTGTAAGGCCAACCAACTACACCTGACCAGCTGAATTTCAAATTGCAATAGGACTGGGACCAGCAGGAAGCAAGCCGGCCCTTGACTGGAGAAATTGCAGTTTCGCACTCGCAAAGATGGAGGGTGCACCGGTCCATAACTCACTCATAGCCATTTTGCATGAAATCGGATATTCGCATCCACATAAAAAGATAGTACATTCATACATAATCACGTGCCATGTATAAACAGCAAAGTCTGCCCCTATTAAAGCAATCCCCTATTACTACTATATTATAAAGCATCTTGCTTACTTGAAGGAACATAAAGAGTACTAGGTTAGGCCTTAAGTAGTACTTAGCAGTGCCTACTAGTACTATCTGCCTTTGCCCTATCTGGCACTTTCTTAACTTAATTACTAGCCTGGGAAGGAATAGAAGTTTTAAAAGGGCTAAGTAAGTAAAGAGCTAGCTAGGAGGAGGGAATTTGGGTATTTGTATACTAGGGGTACTTATGTGAATGTACCATCTGTTTTTGTGAATGCGAATATCCGGTTTCTTTTGCACACCTGGGCACTCATCGCAACCCACACACCCACATACAGCCAATTATCATACCCAAATCCAATACACAAACCCAATAACAAGTACGCAGATTTAAATACCCAGTATCCAGCCCAAATATCCAGCCCAGATACATAGACCTGATACCCCAGCCTAATATCCATGAATCTCTACCTACACTTGCATGCGAGCAGTCAACGAACGCTCTCCGAGGTACGGCTGTGAGTAGCTAGACGCGCAAAATTTCTGGAAAGCAACTGGCCATGAAGAATAGTAAACCAGTCTGCGATTCCGCTCGCCCGAGCATGGCCCACTCCTTACACTTTGGCTCACAACAGTGGTGAGAGTTTCGCGTTGTCGAGGACGGCGTGAGAGCGTGGTGGTCCAGACCCATCCCAAGGCTTAGAACTACGCTTGCACCTGTAACTGAGGATTCCATGGTCCGTTGTGAGACGAGAGTAAATAGAATCATATTGACCAAGTCTTCTGGCCAGATCACTAGTTCTTGGCTCCTTGCTCGTTCGCAGCGCAGACTGGCCCTGTGTTTTCTGCCATCCATGCTGGTACTCACTAAGGCTCTAAAATTAGGGTTCACGTCAAGCCAATGTTTACAAGTACGAGACAAGCAACACGCTAATTCACCACAATGCATGAATATAATTGTTCTTGAAAGTAATAACTTTTTGGGAGTGGGAAATATCTGAACTACCAACAGCTTGCGCTCAGGTTGCAACTGAGTCGCCCTGATTTGCCACTGTCTGTGGCACGCGGCGCCCAAGGCTTGTTAATGCCTCCACAGGGCCAGAAGCAACTCCATGACTTGGCGAGATCTTCCGTACGACTCTGTGAGTGACAAGATCATAGGCGAAACTCTTGGTCCTCCTCCAAAGGTGAGGCCTAGCTTTATGCGAAAGCTTGGCCGTGATTAAGCAAAAAATTGTGGGTGTCGAGATTTCTGAGGGTCGACGCACGGGAGTCGTGTCTCAGACGGTGCCAGGTTCGCCGATCCCTGCCGGCTAGCCCAAACGTGAGGACTCTTGGCTTGCTCTGAGATATTTTTGGCCCTCTAGTTCAGACGAAGCTGATCTTTCAAGATCCAGACTCTCGGGTGATGGACATACTTTGGCCTAGGTGACGGGAAGAGATCAAATTGGACCCTAATATATCTCTAGGCTGTTTTGCAGGATACCAGGCATGCTTCAGCGCCGGGCGCGGGTGTCTTGTGGAAGGAGACTTGGCGCTCTGCAGCTCCGTGATAGAATGCTGCTTTGACCTTGGTTGGGGACGCGAGTTCTGCGTCGGGGCTTGAGTCAGCATAGAGACTGGCAAAACGACTCTTGGCATCGTCGCTACCACTTTGACAAGGAATGACTCGGCTGGGTTGGTAGCAAGGCCATATAGCAGTACTTGCTATGGCTCCAGTCCGTCAAGGCTCGCCGGAGGTCGGTCAGACACCCGGGGCGCTGGATCGCCAAGTTGACTGCAGCCAAGGTCCGCCAAGCTGTCTGAGCAGAGTCCTTCCCCAGAACTTTTCGGCACCATCTGGTCTCGGAGCCCAGGTGTTCCTGTTTCTTGCCTCTTTCCAAGACTTTTTTTCGTAAGGGTGTCAAACACTGACTGATTCACCGGACTGTCTTCACGGACCTGGATTTGGACACCGTTAGCACCGCGCCCACGCAGGCACCCCGGCCTGGAGCCCCGTGGGAGCACGAGCGAACCCACTTGAGGCGACACATCCTTGAACTGGACCGCGATGTTTCAACAGATGGGTCCTTGATAAAGATCCCCAGTGTTCCCTCATCCCATCTTGCATCGTTCAACCATCACCTCTATCTTGTCATTCTCTTCTCTTCTTCAAGTCTTCAAGCTGGTCTGGAACCGCTCGTTACTGCGTCTTCCTACATTATAATAAAACTACATATACCCACTTTTTATCAGCAAACCGCGACAAGATGTATACCCGCAGCATCCTCCTCTACCTGGGCGCACTTGCGTGGCTGACCCAAGGCGCACCTCTTAATATCAACCTGGGCGCTTATTCACCCGCCTTGGTGGTCGGTGATGGTGAAATATCTTTCGGCGTAAGCATCATTTCTCTCTTTTCGTGATCATCCACCTGTCATGTCCTAGAACATTCTATAATACATCACTTTGGGGATTTTTCAGACTAACACAGTCCAGGGAGAGGCTGCTGCTGAAGGGGGCGCCGCGGAAGGGGGCGCCGCTGAAGGAGGCGCTGCTGGCGGTGAAGGTGCTGCTGGAGGAGAAGGCGCTGCCGGAGGCGAAGGCGCTGCTGGTGCTGGCGAGGGAGCAGCCGGGGCTGGCGAGGGTGCTGGTGCTGGCGAGGGTGCTACGGGGACCGGCGAAGTGGCCGGAGGAGCAGAGGCAAGCAGCATTTCGGCTGCGCAGGTGAGAGAAATCTCGAAGGTCCATGCTCCGAAGACCCTCTACTGACGACCTATTCTACAGGATATCAACGCTCTGCAAGGCATGGGCAAGCAGAGACTCCCCAAGTCTCGATCATAAGCACGTTCAGGACCAGCTTTGAATTACAAAGTAAACACAGCCGCGGAAACGACGTGAACAAGACACACATATCTTGAAGAGGGGGTCTGACATGGCTGCTCTGGCATGTGACCATCTGCAGGCACGTCTCTTCCGGTGTGGAGACATACTCGACGAATACTTGGGCCTCCACGGGCCTCACGCATGACAGGCACGCTTTCACAGCTCGATACCCAGCGCAGCAATAGGTCTGGCAGGTTTACATTGGATACACACAGACTACATATTAGTATAATAGACAAGAGAGCATGTGTTTTCTCAGTTTCAAGACAAGTTCAGGAGTTCAAGATCATTTCTGATGTTGTAATTGTGTTGAATTACCAGCGCTCTGTGCCTGGAAATTCTAGGAAACTTGACACCAGGTTCACATACAATTTAGCACTCCCACGACGAATACAAAATGATCCGTCTCTCTCAGGAACACTGCGCGACCAATTTGTGTCCAGCTTGCTCACAATCGCTTAGGTTCCAAGCCGCATGCGTCAGGTATGTTGTATGTCTGGCTGAAGCTCAGCTTGGACAGCCTCGGACATACCACGTCCCCAATGCCCGCAGTATGGGCATGTCTGTGTACGTACTCGTGAGGAAGAGGCACGTAGCCAATTACGTTCCTAAATCTGTTTGTGCACATTAGTGTGTCCTCAGACGACATGCAGGAGCAAGCTGCAGGTATGGTCATCCCCAGGAGACGCGTCCTGCGACTGTGACGTTGGTGAAGGCTAGGTGCTGAGTCTTCTCGCAGCGTGCATATGACAGTCGGCAGCTCAGAGCTCGCCGGACTGATCAAGCTTTTCGTAGCCTCCGACCGCCCTTCGATTATTAGTATACCATTGAGTGCATAAACATACCTATTCAGGAGTTTGCGAGTCACGTACCATAGCAAACATCATGTCCTCACCGATTTGACCCAGCCATGTGCCAGCGATCTGTTCGGTCACCTGAACCACGATTGCCGACTTTCTCAGTCGTTCGATGACAGCATATGGTCGTATAATGATTAGCTCAGGGTGATGCCCGCCTGCGCTCCTGTGCAACTGAAAATGTATAACCAGGAGTTAGGACATCGGGCTGACTCACGGTGTGCCATCGTGACTCATGCATGGGAGTCCTTCTTTCCCAAGATTAGGAAGCCATGATCTATCTTGACCGCAGGCATCGCAATAATGTATTAGATTTAGCCCATAATCGCAGAAATTCCAATGTAGTTGGCCAGCAAAAGGGAGAAAAGCATGGGGACCACAAGGTTCAAATACGCAGTCCAGAAGTCAAGGGGTGACTGGACCACGTTTCTGCTTTTGGAGCACTTCTTAACTAATGGTCTTGCTGCACGTCCTAGAATCTAGGTTAGCATGCCCGAGTTCTGATATCCACTGTATAAGAAGCCAGGAATAAAGCTTTAGACTTTGTTAGTACTCTAAATTGAGTGCAGACGAGTACTCTGTGCATTTTAGAATTTATGCCTCAAGCTATCTCGTGAGCTTATACAATCCATTCACATTTCAGTATGATTATCAATTGACACCAAGATAATCTGTAAAACGGTACCATATCAAGTCAGAGAGCCCCAACTCACCTGACCATTTCTGTGAAGCTCTGTGTGTGTCAGGATAGATGACCTAGTCATATCAACTCATGATGAAAGCTGGAGGGAATTCCATTGATTCATCTATGACCAGGAGATCATTGTTCAAATGAAGACAAGGCTCTAGATGGACGGTTCAATGGTTCTACTGAACAGTTGACTTGTCTCGACTTGTCATTAGAGAACCAGGCACATATAATCTTCAAAAGTGTACTGATTAGTTCGAGCTGGTCAAGCCCCAGTTTTCAAATTCAGACAGCCTACTCTTAACTGCGTTATGGTTTTATTGTGCTATGCCCCTGAATGAATATTCTTCATTGGATTACATGACGAGAAAATTGTTATTTGTCTGCTTTTATGACCATTCAATTCCGGCCAGGTGTGAGAGGAACTTACTGTTGAGGCCTTGCGGCATTTCACTCCTCAATCGATGGCACATATAGCGACTTGAAATCTGAATTCCGTGTGCCTAGTTAGCGACGGCCTCAGTGTTTCTGAAAGCGATCCCGCCACTATGTCGGAATTGGCGGTGGTAACCTGGTTACGATAACAGGATGATGCCCTGTCAGCTGAAATCAAGTTGAGACTCATTGTCGGAACTTTTGAGCACAAGACATATCGCCGGCATGCGCATCGATCCAACAATTCTCTCTGGTGATCCTTGTACGTACATAGGTAATAATATACACGATTCTGTTGTCAAATGTGAATGAGAACGCCGGCATGAGAACTTGTGCCTACCTAGGCACAGCCTTCAGCTCTTGCGCACTGGCAAATTATTTCCTGGTGCCTCGTTCTCTGGCTCGATTCGGTCCATAGGCGTTTCATTTGCAGAGCAGTCAATTCTTTGAGACAAGAATAAATGTTGTTCTTCTTGTGAGACAGTTCGCTGCTGAAACGGTGGCCATTCCTGGTGGTGCGTCTGCAAATGCCCTTGATGACATGATTCATCTCGAGGTCTTTGAGGGTCAGGATTTATTTGTGAGGCTTTCCCTAGCTGCAAGAATGATGAAGCCCAAGTTACTTGACTCTATGACTAGGATGTCAACTACATATGTAGAGGCTCATGATTACGAAACGCGGAGACACTTAGATTCCATGGTAAGGTAGTGTCTCAGTAGACAATCTCCTGTACGACCCGTGTGTAAGACATGGCATCTGGGATGGGTTGCGTATAATAAAGAAATCAGATATTCGCACTGGCAAGTCTTGATAGCCAATTCGCAGATCTAATACCCAACACACCCAGACATAACGCGCCTAGTCCAATACACCCAGACCTAACACACCCAGACCTAAAACACTCATGTGTATATATGAATTGTGTTGGCTGGGTCACGTATTGCAATGCGGTGGATCTGTTTGGTTGGATTGTGGTTATTGTCTATGGGAGAAGCAGGAGCAGAAGGGTCTGCTTCGCCCTATCTATTTGTATGGGCTATCAAGGCCATTCACTCAGAATAGCTCCCTCGGCAGGCACTAGTTGCCCGTGCCAACAGTGCCCCTCGTTGCGATTCCCACAAATTGGCTACTTAGTATGGGTCTCTGGTAGTGTGTGTGGTGGGTGTGAAATTGTTATTAGCGCACATACCAGTGTACCCTCCGTTTTGCAAGTGCAAATATCCATATCAATAAATTACAAGGCATAACTCCACTCAACCTCAGTAATATTTGCACTGAGCAATTTCCCTCCGAAAATTCCTTGTGTACACCTTTGACCAAATGGAGCTCATCCCTACATTCTTAAACATACTCAGCGCAGATGAGATCTCCACCCAGATCCATCACCTCTGCGATCGTAGCGTTGGGGATGATCCCAACCATCCAAAGGTTGTGATTCAGAGTCGTCGTGTTTCCTGTGTCTCCATCATAATCCAGGACCGCGGCGCTAGGATACGGGACCTCGTTAGTCAGAAGAAAGTTTGCCAGAGGCACATTGCGGCCGGTCATGTCTGTCAACCGAGATGTGAGGTTGACTTGTTGCCATTCCCACCATAGTCGATCGAGGTTGGTGTGATGCAGGAAGAACAATGGATCTCCAGGGCTCCCCGATCCGTCAAGCATCTGTGGATATTGATCAGAAATTGAATACATGTCAAGGGTAACGGATTGAATGCAGGAGACACTTACAGTTCCGCCTATGGCCGCATGGCCAGCGGTGTGAGGCTTGGACTTGTAGCACTGCCAGGCTTCAGAATAGTTGGAAGACGCAAAGCATGCATCCACATATGTGCTGTTACCATTCTGAATCGATGTTGGACTGAAGTCTCGGCTGAGGCAGTAATCAGCATAGTTGCTTGTCCGGTTCATGTGCAGGATCAGATTGGCAAATGGACCGTCCGTCACGCAGAGATCGTCCCCAGTGCCGGTCCCACCGAATCCTGTATCGGGATCAAACACGTCGGACTCATTGAATGAAATGCCCGCGGCGATGTCCTCGGTGGTTGCCAATTCGTCCCAGTATGGCTGTGCACCAGTGTAGTTGCACTCCGTTTGCAAGAGAATCTCATGTGCTCGCATATACAGTCGATGCCAAGGTAGGAAAGACCCGGTGTCGTGGACCACATTTGTCTGTACTATGTGCGTGTAGTGAAGTTCATCCCACCGAGTGACAGCGCCCTCAATTGTGCCGGTCCTTGGGGGCGAGCTGATGAGACACAGCTCAGCATCAATATATGCCTGCTTTTCTTCGCTCGTGAGAGCAGTCCTTGGGAACAAGTCAGCAAATATCTCACCGGAGAATCGAGTGGAGTACAAACCATGATTTTCTTTGGTTGAGCGAGGTACAAGCCTCTGTGTCCTGTCGAGGAATGAGGTGCGCTTGGGTAGACGCAGAAGCTACCAGAAGGCCAGATAGGACCGCGTGAGTGAAAGACAGATGCATAGCGAGCGAATGTAGCAAAGATAACGAAAGACGAAAATGAGTGTATTTGCCAAATCTGGCAACGACAGCGCGGGCAGTTGCAGTCTAACGAAGGAATGGATGCGAAATATGACGATGTGGACTCCCTCCCTTATACTGCCACAAAGTCTCACTGCAGGACATGTTGCAGGTGAACAAGATGAGATCGTCTTTGTAAAATGCTACTATTGACTTGAAAGTTCTCCTATCCGCCCACAATCCGGTGCGAACTTCGTCAGCACCGGAACCCTGCTTTGGTGTGTGCCTGTGTTTGTACAGTGAGCTTACGAAGAGCACTGTTCCGACGTGACATATGCAGGCAAGTGATCGACCATCATGTCTTGTGCGCTGTGCTCAGCGAGATTTCAAAAAGTCACCCTTCAGTGTCTGCTACTCAGTCAACAAGATGCACGCTCATTACCTGGAGTCACCCTGAGATCGAAAATATCCATAGAATAGCATGCTATGCATCAAATTGATGTTTTACGCAAGGAGGCAGTGCAGTCACAATGGCTGAACACGGCTGGCCCCACAGGACGCGACACTCTGGCCCCAGAAACACCGCACGGGATGCATTTATTGATACGTTGGGGTTTGGAAATCCGCCAAAAAACCCAGGGACCACGGAAATCTCCCTGCACGATTACTCAGTCTGTCCTCTCTACCAAGTCGACCCCTGAATGGACCCGGCGAACTCATGCTTGCATAGTCTAGCCACGCGGCCCCTCCCACGAAGGGCAGATCAAAAATATCCGCCCGAAGACGATCTTCAGGTCAGATGAACTTTGCGTTCTGATTTGCTATGCTCAGTCTATCGGGAAATAAAGGCTAAAACGGACAGCATGTCGCTACAATGAATACGCGTTTACGACCAGGCCCCTGGATACAACGGCATATTCGTGTGAAAGTTGATATCCTGGCCGGAACTTTCTCTCAGGAGTGCACATGCCCGGGTGTGCTGCTTAATTATCATCGTCCGTAGCGAACGACAAAGATCTCCCAGGAGACACGTGAGTCCCCCAATATTTGCAGGCATAAGCAAGTGAGAATACTGCAGCATAGGAGGTCAGTAGCAGAGGTTTTACTGCAGAGCCGGATTAGAGGGCCGCCCAGCGCCATCAGAAATCTGGGATGTGTTGGTGCACTGTGCAGCACTGGCAGAGGTTGCGTAATCAACTCCGATTCGTAAGCTTGGCGCAAGTCGTTTTAAGAAGAAGTGGTATCCACCCGAGATTCGACCCATCAACAGAGAACCTCAGGACGAATCACCAAGTGATCAGAAATAATCCAAAGTATCATCGACATGACGAGCAACGTTGACTCGACAAAGCCGCGCACCTTCAATCCGGAAGGGGTGTGGGCGCCGCCTCCGACGTACAATCAAGTCGCCGTGACCCCTCTGCTCCCATCTTCCCGACTCATCACGCTTGCTGGGATGACCGGGTGCGACCCCGCAAGGTCGGATAACCCACGCACAGTCCCAGAGCAAGCCCCTATTGCGTACGAGAATATCCGCAAGGCACTTGCCGCTGCGGGTGCCACTCCGCGCGACATTGTTCAAGTAGGAGCGCCTATCCTCTATACTCGTATTCAATTTCACTTGAGCTGCAGGCATTGACTCATGGGGTTCAACCAGGTTAAGCATTACATCGTGAAGGAGACTGACGACCCAGATGTTGATCGCCTGGATGTGGTAGACCGCGGTTGGGGGGAGTTGTGGATGGAATTTATGGACAAGCATGCTGACGGTCACCGCCCCCCAGACACTGTCGTGGGAGTTGCGAGTCTGGCGAAAAGCGACATACGATATGAGTGTGAAGTATGGGCTGTCGTGAGCCAGTAAGCGTGGTAGTTCCAGACTGCCTACTTAAGTATGTATTGCGCACAATGTATTGAGAAATATGAGATACACTGATGAGAGCAATGCCAGCAGCTGAAATTCCAAGGACAGGCGCTGTATCTCTACGCCCAAGTCTCGGCTTCACATGTGGCAAGTACTCAATTGAGATACCAGTGCAATCTTGACGTGATTCAACCACCCAAAGAATGACTCGCTCGCAATAATATCTTAGGTATAGCCATGACCAACTACGGATCTAAGTCCTTCACAAAAAATGGCAGTGTCTTTAAAGCTGGTGCTGTCAACATTCCGTATCAAGGCCGAAGGCGATAGTCACCTCTTATTCAAGTCCTATGAGAATACCTACAAAGTTCTCCGCACATCTTGACTGCTGCTCTTTTTGAGTGTCAGTCATACCTCGCATACGGTCATGAAAGGATGCAAAACGACCCGACTCGGCTAGTACCCACTGATATCGGCAATCATAAGTGACAAATCCAGACTATGCGTATCACTGGGGGTCTTCCGTTTCCGTGTGGACATCGTGATACCTGGACAAGGGAGTCCGCCAGTTCCAAGGACTTTACACCAACTCAAGCCAGATTTTAGACAACAAAAGAAAACCAAGATCTGTTCCGGGCCACATTGACGACAGTATGAGAGCTTGAGCGCGCATATTAGTCTGCCCAAGGGATCCTCATAGTATCACTCACTCATACCTAGCTAGCCACCCAGAGTATGTCATGCGTTTTGAATGTTGGGGAAGGTAAACACTGAGTAAGAGAGGTGACAAATAAATGGCAAATGCTATCACAGGTCCTAGGCTTCCGCTTGTACTATCGTCATGCCCTTTTTGACGGTATTCCTCCAGCCAGGATTACCGGCAGTTCACCTGCAGGACAGTACTGCAAAGTCGCCACGGAGATCTTTCTGGCGTCTCTTTGTCGACTCTACATTCGGCGGCCACGCTCGAAAACCTTTATGAAACATGAGATACCCTCCGCAACTTCAATTGGAATTCCAACCGACCGATTTGGCCGTCTCTGCAGGTGGATATCAAGATCTTCGCTCATTGCTATCCTCATGAAACAGTTCACATTCCTGGTGCTCAAAGTCCTGTACATACGCTGTCAGGTCGCCGGCTTCGACGACGCCAGCTTGGGACGATGTAATCAGCCTCCCCGCGACAACTTTCTTCACATACTTGATCACATGAGCGCTGCCCCCATGAGCTCTTATGTGACCAAGTCACTTCGTGTTGGAAGAAGAGCTGACCAGTCTCCAGACCATCCATATATAAAGATCTTCTGCGCTCAGTCTAGTGCCCAGTCTAGTAACTCTCGTCGAGCCGTACCAGCTGTGTCTGTGTATCCTATTTGGATCGAGATTCAGAAAGGCTGCATACGTGCATGTGCGCCCGGGCCGCAAGGGTAGCTGGGTATGAATTCATACCACCAACCAACGACCAGACTACCTCTGAGCCTTGGCTTAGCTCATCGAAGAATCCTGACGGCTAATAGCAGTTTGACCCGGTCACCGGGTCGAGGAAGTTTTGACGTATGTACTCGGTTATATCATGGCCCTTGTCCCAGATATCTAGCTGTGCTTGCGGCCAGACTGGGCGGACCCTGTCCTCAATATAATCTATTAGGCAGTCAAACAGCCAGTCCGTTTACGGATCTCGAGGTAGGCAGGACAGTTAAGGGCCACTTTCTGGATATAGCGGTCATTCCTCTCGGGAATAATGTCGCTTTAAACTCACCAAAAGAGCAAATGTCCCTGCACCGCATCTCACGCTTGCTCCTTCGTCAGCAGGCTGGCATAGAGGACAGCCAGGAGCTCTGGACCATCGGGCATCTCTAGAACGAGATTCCAGTCCTTACTTGCATGTCATAATATAGCGATTGTCAGAGAGAAATCAACATCCAGGTAAACGGCCGGACGGCCAACAGTGAAATTGACATCCTGGTCGATTCCGACAGCATCGGCCATTTCGTAGAGGGACTGCGAGGTCCATGGCCTTTTTGGATCATCGTAGGGGTCAGTGAACCGTACCAGGATCAGTTTTTGAGGACCGACATCGGACCAGAATGCCAGAGCCTGTCTGGATGAGGAGTTTCCAATATTCAAGTGCCACTTGATGGACCTTCCCTCTCGGTTGTGTCATTCGCCAGTGATCTAGCTGGAAAGTCACAGAGTAATTCGCCAAAAAGACCTGCGACCCTGATCAAATATGACGACCATGGAGGTGCCGAGTGACGGCAATGGTCCCGTTGCTGATAATGAACAGCGACAAGCGCGAGAGACAGGCCCGGACGGGGCAGTGCAGGCCAGATCCCATCCAGTTGGCCGCCAAAGAGTCGTCAGCCAACTACCTACGGTACGAGCTTAAAAAAAAAGGACTCGCCAAAATCAACCAGAACCAATATTGTTTCGCCAAAGCGTTCGAGTGAATGGCGTACGGATCGGGAACAGTGTTTGGCCCACGGACAACAATAGGACAACAAAGTCGACGCGGCGCTCTCAGTTCTTCGGGAAAGAGCCCTGGAGGATACACGGCCCAGACGGAGGAATTAGCCACACATATCATCTCGAACTCCCGAGTGGTGAGACCTGGTTACTTCAAACAGTCTTACTTGTTTCCGGGTGAGGAAAAGGTCATCGCAATCTCGGGGTTCGATACCGGGGGCACCTGTTTCGATTAAAAGATCACGGGACAGGATGTGCAGGAATCTGCCGACACAGACAACATGATGGACAGCGAAGAAGAGGTCTCGGACGGCAACGGCTAGAGCGTCTGCGTGGCCTCCCCGGATTTTATCCTTCGAACTCACCGGGACATTCCGGAACCAGGACTGTCCCATTTCATGTCGCTTGCCAGCCCGGTACGCATCGACCTAGGCAGGGTCAGAATGGAGTTCATCGGCGCAGCTCTAGCCAGGCAGGACGCGCGGCATGTGTCCCTGACCAGATCTGGATCCGTAGTCTGCTTCTCGTGTTCTTGTTCGCGGGTGTTGGTTCCGACACACTCTACAGACCGTCGTATCCCATGCACAGCTTTGTGTCACAATTCAACCATGTCGGCATTGCAACACGCCACCACCGGCACGTACACAATCAATCTACCCGAATATCGCAGCACATGTCTCAGCATGTGGGAAGCTTGGTACGCCTATTTCTTATGAGTTTCAATAGTCACTGGAGATAATAAATGCTTCTATCCGGTTCGTGCCGATGCCCGCAATCGCCCATGGGGTATCGCTGCGCACAATGTTTCCATTTTCGTGAGAAATCGTCTTGCAGACTTGGAAGGAGAAAGGGCCGTGCACAACAGGAACAACCACAAGCCCTTGTCAGGTTCCGTGGAAGACATCCAGAAAAGACTCTCTGCCTGCTGGCATGTGAAACTTCCCTAGGCCTGAATCGAACGGCGATACCATTGTCATCCGCCGTATCAACCCGGGCTGCTCCTTGGGAGCATTCACCACCTGGGCACACAACTCTTGAGCGTGACACATCTGCAACAGAGCGTCCATGTGGTACTGCAGTTTGGGTTCCAAATTCAGTATCGGTATGGAGGAATCCTACGCCATGCCGCAACACCATTAATTACCATACAATGCCTAATCCTCGATGACGCAAGGCAGATCCGATTTCAGAAGGGCCGGCACGGCCAGAAGCACTGGAACCCATAGGTCGAACCACAATTAACTCGCGCTGGATGGCCAATGCGCGATGACACGAGGGAAGTGGCTTTCCCTTTGGTCCCCACATGATCAAACTCGCTAGTGTCACTGCAGTGCCATGCAAAACATCAAAAGTGCGACAAGAATCTCCCATCCTGCTCCAGATGCTCACAAAAGGGATTAACCATACCCCTGCACCGGTAATCCGCCGAGACGAACGAGAGTGCACACCAAAGCACCACAGACTCGAATGGTTTGGAGTCCATGCGTCCTAGTAAGTGATCGCAACCATTGTCAAGCCAGAACTTCCTGCTCAGTATCCTTTTAGTGTTGTCAGAAGCACAGTAAGTGCAAACTGGCAAGGCCATGCAACAATCGCGTGCGCGAATCACCACACCAAGCATTTGACGATGGTCCCAGCCAACGAGAAGGACGCACCGTTTTCTGTCTTCGCTCCGTCACCTCCCCTTAGCACGAGTCTCAGCGGCCGCGCCTCCAACTGCGACGCCGATACGCACCCGGCCGCGCGCTGCACATCCCATGCGCACCTGGGCAGGCAGAAGAGGGTAGTAGAGGTCGCATGCAAGCCCACCAGCCAGGAGTTCTGCCTCATCAGGCTCCATCCAGTCAAGGGTGACGAGCTTTGCAGCTAATTGCAATTTCCCCTCAGGCGCCGAGATTCGCACCACATCAACCCTGCGAATTGACCAAGTCGAGAGGCGGAGCCCACAATGGACACAAGTTGGCTGCCGGAGAGGCACGCACGCCTTGAGATGGCAGAGTTCAGACTGATGTGCAATGAGTGCTCGAAATGCCGACGAGGAATATGAGAATGACAAGACTCGCATCAAGTATTGATTTCGAGGAAGAAGCTTTCTGCGAACGCAAAGCTTTGCAAGGCAGTCAAGATTGGGGCGGGGGGAGCAGACTGAGAAGGAAAGAGCTCGCCGCCGTTTTCACCTCCGAGCCTTGCATACACATTCGAACACGCCTCACTTTTCCGGCTTCCTCCAGCTTCGATTCGGATTTTTGATCATAGGAAGTGGTCTAAACATGGGCATTCTCCAGGATCCGAACGTCTTGGAAGGGAAGACTGCCGGACGACGTCGATTGCTCTGAGTGGCATGTCCTGCACATTACCTCGTCACGATTTAGTCAGCCGCGTCAGCCTTTAGAGGAAGGACCCACAGCTGCTGGTGATACTTCGAGTCCACCCTGCGCTTCGACTAAGGTCCCGCCCTCGATGTGCTTGTCATCCGGCTCATGGCCTCTTCGCAACACGGTCCTCTGCGAGACGCAATTTCTTTCCAGATACGAAAGCGGTTAGCACAATTTGCGACAGACATGAGAGATCCGGTCCTTGCACATCTAGCGTCAGATGTGATATTGACGGGTCATGCCAAAGTCAAGCTGGTCACTCGGGCTCATATGTCCCTGTATGGGCAGCTGCATTTCGAGGAACCACGAGCATCAGCTTGACAATCCTACGATTCAAATGTCAGTCGGCATACGCAATTCTTCATGGAGATATGCTACAGCCGCAGAGCGTAATTTTTGCAATGTTTGGCCAAGGAGTACCGCGAGAGGAGTAGGGGAAGAGTTGAGACAGAACTGCCTGTTAAAGTGGGGCATGCTTATCACAAGGATAGGGTGTCTGTGGTCAATGTGGACGGGAGTGAGTCGTTCTGAGGTTTTCAAGAAGAGGAAAAAGTCTACCTAGTGAGGTCACAACGTGGCAGACAAAGCACGAAAAGGTTTTCGGGCCCTCAGAAGAGAGAAACGGCCGAGAGCAGAACCAGCCCCCAAAGAACGGGCCTGGATGAGACCGACAGACGTACAGAAGACTCAGTTCTGCAGCGCTCAGTAGAATGTAGCCTATTCTTTCCAGCATAAACTGTTTGCACGACATCGCTGTCTGAGATGCGCTGGGCAACGTAGTAGCTAGCACCGGCCACCTGCGCCTCCTGGCGGACTTCGTGTCTGACAGTGTGCTCCCACAACTAACCTCTACGCTTGTTAGCCGGACAGAGAGCACGAACACGATTGTTCCTGCCAAGACGCTCCGCTAATTTCCCGCAATTGCAGAAGAGGCCAGGGAGCTGGCCGACGAAGACGATAGATTGTCGGAGTCAAGGCTGGGACCAGAAGCCGAGACAGACGAGGACATTTCTGCACCACAAGCATCTCAGGAGCGAAAGATGCAATGACATCTAGATGTAGATACTGTGGGCGCTGGTAGTGGTATTCAGATCGTGGACTCTAGCTCCGGGAGGGATGCTTTGGTGCTCTCCACTAACAGCTGAGACGCCGAGTTGGACGCTTGCGGTTGCCGAGGCTTGCCGTGAAATGCGCCAGTCAATCTCCTGGCGTAGATCAGAGAGCTCTGAGAAGGAGAATTTGTGATCTTTACTTGCAGTGCAAGAGAGTGCGGCGTGTTCCCTGTGCTCACTACATACTTCTTTTTGAAAGGATCTAGGAGCTTCTCAAGTGAACTTGGTTAGAGCTGAAGGTCTTTCTCTGATGGTGCCATAGGAGCATGCAAAACCTGACAAGTAACATTCGAAGATATTCCCTTCGGGGCGGCCCACAGGGAATTTGGCTTTATCTAAGGGAGCTTGGTTCCTGTCAGTAAGAATAGAGGTCGAGATGGCCGTTCCATGACAGTCGGTCTTGAGAGCATCAACACGATCGCGCGCAATTCCTGACTGGACCGTCAACGAGAAGGTCTATGACCTTCAAGTGTACAATGCGACCATTGTGTGTATTGTCTTAAGGTGATACATGCCGGGCTTTCCTGCCTGAAGGCGACTCTGCACAGGGCGAGGGTTTCGCAACTCCCAGCAACGATGGCTTGGCCAGATTCAGCTACGGGGTTCCCACAGGCGGTTAGAACCTTACCAACCTACCTCCTAGGCACGTACCTACTAGGTGTCTGGGAAGGTACTTGGTGAGAACCAAGCCGCGGCAGCCCCACTGTCTAGGTGCTTCAGTCATCCACAGAGGCTCTATCTCACGGTGAGTCAGGCAGAGAGAGGCTCAAAGCATCTTCCTTCATACCATGCTAATTGATTTAGTGCCGGTTTAGATGCGCGCGACCTTCCACCATGACTCCTCCCCACTTCTCTTGCGAATCAGTTTTCGACGACCATACGCAGGACCGCCCCGCTCACTATCACTTTCACTATAGAATCAGGGCTTCATGCACTTCGTGTTGGAGCTACCGGTGGCTGGGACCCCGTGCGCATTGATTATGGGGTACTGCAGATTGCCACGACCGTGAGCAAATGCAAAGACGGGCAAGGCCAGGCTCACACGAAATGCTTGGTGTGGCCGGCGAGAAAGACATGCGAGACAAACCAACCACGGCCGGACAGGAAAGTCATCGAACTCATCTCCGGCGCGAGGATGCCGTGGCATCAACGATTTCCACCGCCTGTACTAGCTGTGTCAGCACGTGCACTGGCAACTACGCTCGTCGAGCTTAACAAATCACGGCCGTCACTTTAGTCAGAATCCCGATGAACGGAAAGCAAGCCACCCGACAAACCATGGTCCTTGAACTCTTCTCGACAATCTCCCTCTCCGAACTTCCTGGCCGCATTGAGTAGCTGGAAATTCCCGCCAGTCCTAGTACAGGCAGGGCATCCTGGATGATGGCGATTCCTGCAGCTCCTTTGCTCAACATCACCATCTCTTCGAGACCATGAGTCAAAGACCAATGCTATTTATTTCCTATCAACACGAGCGGCTTCGACAGTGCCGCAACAAAAGCGTAGAAGCCTGTCCAAACCCTGAGCCGTTGTGAAAACTCGTGACGCAATCATCTCACTTTCAGAATGAAGACAGCTTTCGCATTGTCCGGACACAGAAGAATAAGCAGCCTTTTGTGCACAACCGCTGACTTCCACCCAGTAAGTTGATCCCTTCGAAGAGCTCTCAAACCCGCCGAATGCGTCAACAATAGACCATTGAAGCTGACGGAGTTTCCTTCCATGCAGCTTTTCTACGAAGAGACAGTCTGATACTTAAAGCTGCCCCGAGAAACGTACATTGGTTACAAGGCTTCTGGTCCAATCAAGGCCCCATTGAGCGCCAGGGTATGCCAGCAAGGCCTGAATACCATTCTTGATAAACGGTCCTACTTCAGTAATCTTGGCTATTAAGAGCCACGAGGTCCAGCGAAACTCTTCACCGCGATCTCAAAGCTTCTCTTCGTTGGACACACACCGCGACCGACAACAAAGACAAGGCCCTATCTTTCTCGGCGGTTCCACAGCTAGCGCTTCAAGCAATGTGATCACTGCCGCCAACACTGCTACCCACATCTCAAAGCTACCTGGCTTTCCTATGCACCAACGCCGATGCCGTGATGAAGACCAGCACAAATGGCTCTGCCCGCAGCGGCTGCTCTGCCCACCTGTGCCAGCTTTGGTCTGTTTGCAGCCCTCACTTCTGCGCCTTCCACTTCGGTCTCACAGGCCATCTCGATTTCCAGCTTCCAGTCCCAGCTACCGGTCAGCCGCCAACCTCGACCTCAGCTCAGGTATCAAAGCCAACATTTCCGCGCCATAGTTGACCAGGAGCAAGACTCCTCCATCGTCAAAGTAGAGGAAGACTATCTGAAAGCTGACGAGACCCAGAAGACCAGGCGCCTGCGCCAGAAGGATCTCGAGGAGCTCCGCAACAAGCACCAGAGTGGCTAGGACAAGCTGATTCCCATCTGGCAGAAAGCCGGACCCAAAAACTGCCATTTCCTTTCGTGGGCACCTTCTCCCACACTACCCTAGCAACCTTCAGTCCCATCTAGAAGAAGAACCTTGATACGAACCCCGAGTTTCTCATTCTTGAGATGCCATACCTCGCCTTCTACAAGCTGAGATCTGGATTGGATTAATCTGTACTTTGAAGAGGGAAATGATGTCAAGTTTTCTGATATCGAGAAGGTCGAGAAGAAGGGCGAGACCAAGCTCAAGAAGATTGTGCACAAGTACGAGCACCCGCACTAGCTCCACATCCAGCTTCGAGTCACCGCGGTAGTGAACTACCAGCAGAGCCACAAGGGCTCCCTCCAGAACGGTCTGAAGAAGGGCGCGCCCGGATACGCTCACAAGCTCCTCATTGGCCTTGGCTTCGTCAAGCGTATCTACAAGTTGCATACAGAGGGGAAACGGATGTACCCACTCCCTCTGTGTGGATGTCAGGCTGATAGCCAGAGATTGCAACTCTCCACTCAGCTCATCGAAGATGAGCTGGACACAGGAAGCTCTGGCTAGGTCTTCTGCGCTCTCGAAAAGAAACAGCCCATGTGGGTGCATTCATTTTCCTCTGTAGTGCAACAGGTTATGAGCAGCGAGAACGATGTCGACCTCACCAATGACCTGCGAGAAGCCGCCGCCATTTCCATTTCCGAGGCCTGGTGAACGTTCCGGGACTGTCCGGAAAGCCCTCGACAAAACCGGCCCTCTCGGTCACCCTCTAAATGCACCACGAGATCCTGTCCGGGGCATATGGCGAAGGCATCATTGTCCTGCGCATGGTTGATAAGCTACGAAACAACTAATCGCTCAACGGAGGCAGAAGGCTTGTCGTCGAGTTATAACAAAGGTCTTTTCCAATCAACATTGCTGTCGAAATTGCGCGAGCATTTTAGGAGAGAGAACGCCATTGCATTTGCAAGGCTTCTAATCTTACCACGCGGGTTACTAGAGGTTTCTCAATCATTACTCAGCTGGAACAATACGTCGGGCTTGGCTGAGAGGAAATACCGCCAGGAGAGCTAGAGGCGAAGTTACGGGAGCAGATCAAGCGGGAATATGCGCAAGGAACCGTTCTGCCGTGGTGTCATACGCGTCGAAGCGGAGACTACACGAATTTGGACTTCTCTGCCTCTGCCTCCACACATCCCCACGCCCAAACAGTACAATGCCACACCGACCAGAGGCTACGGAAGAGTACTTGACAAGTCCCAATAGCACGAGGAAACGCAGTTCCAAGTTGAGCCTCGCTGCGGCCGGCAAAATCGTGGATGCAGCACGAAGCATCGACACCAAAGCCATCACACACGTCGGAAAGAGGCTCGATGGTAAGCCATCGTATGCTGGAGCAATGAATTCGGAGAAGGACTCCATGCCGATGAAGTCCATCAAAGATTCGATGCGGAAGTAGTATGCATCCGCTCGCGGTGTCGTGGGACCCGCGAGTTTAGCGTGCAGCATGGAAGTTTGAAGATGCCCATAAATACTACGACACCTTTCATTACGGCACAAGAAAAGACTTCCAATTTGAAGAAGACGATGTTCTTAAATTTAACTCCAACAGCATCTGCAAGTCCTGGCTTATCTCGAGCTACTGTGGCGATGACCAATGTCAACATTTGGTCGTTCTCATTTAATTAACATGGGATCATGAGTGCTTCCCTAAAGTCGGAGATCCATGCAGACTCATTTTCAGCAGAGAATCACCGAAGTTTTCCCTGTCAAATCTGACAAATCCAACAAAGGCCGCGAATTCGACGAGTACAGCGGCTGAAGTTCTGGTCTGGAGAGAAACTTTTAAGCACTGCCTGCAGTAACGCCATTAATATGCCGTAGCTCACCACACTCTGGCACGCACAATGACATCTCGGTGGGCTAGGACGATGGGCACTGGAGCGTCGACGGGGCAAATATCACGATGTAGTTTGCGACACCGATGCAAACCACAGCCAATATAATGGTATAGGTCCAGACGACAGGGGTGAATATTCCAATGATCAGGCCCGCGGCCCATGATATTCGCCGTCACACTCATGCATGTGGATGGTAATGGGATTCTCGACGTTGCCGTTCTCGACATTCTTATCTCGAATTAGTCATCTCTGAAGTCACATTTCAAAACGGCCGACGCCTCTCAAGGCCCCACTGACTACGTCGCCATCTCCGAATTCGTCAACTCCGAGACCGCATCTCACATTCGCCAAGAGCCACAAGTCGGACACGGCCAAGGCCAAGGAAGCCAGTGAGGATGAGGAGCTTGGTGAGGACGTCGACAAAGGAGGGCGATGACTCCAAGGACGAGGCGACGGCTGTCTTCTTATTTCAGGCTCGTCAACTCAGAGGACGCATTTCGGAATGGTCAAAACCATTCATGTTCATCCACCAGTGTCGGTGTCTTCGTCGTGTTTCGCTTTGACCTTGTCAACGCAGACCTTGCCATTCTCGATCTCATAAATTGAGAAACATCACCTCACATCGCCTTCGTGGCCATCTTCGACCCCATGAATACGGCTTTGTATTCAATTCCTCCCAGATATGGATGAAAGAAGCCAATGTGGTGAACAGATCCATCATAGCAGACGGAGAACAGAAATGTCGTCGGACCGTTGAAAACGGTCGGTAATACCAGAGTCAGCTCTCAGAGAACTGACCCAACTGAGACCAACCTAGGTTCTGCAGCTTTCATTAGCGTGCGACCAACGATTTCCAGCGAAGTTGTGTGCTCAAACCTCCCAGGTGTTGAACAGAGAAAAGGGGCATGCTTGAAACAGACCTGTCATTCTTTCGATGACTGTGTCGCACATAAGTCTTTCTGACTTTACTTAACAAACCACGTCTCAAATCAGGCCCTCAGCCTCCGAAAGCCACGCGTGATGAGGATGATGAAATCATGTCCAGATCCTGAGACATTTGCTTTCCAGATGGTGAGGAAAGCAATGGAGCTCGGCCTAGGATTTCCTGCAGATATCCCGAAGGCAAGCATTGAAGTGATCCCACAAGAGTTGTCATATAAGAGGCTAATCTATGGTAGGATCTTCTTAGAGACTATTCTGTGAT
>JACBFG010000005.1:874002-901744 GCA_013435955.1 Diaporthe sp. HANT25 | reverse complement strand
TGTGGGAGACTATCCTGTGGGAGACTATCCTGTGGGAGACTATCCTGTGGGAGACTATCCTGTGGGAGACTGTCCTGTGGGAGACTGTCCTGTGGGAGACTGTCCTGTGGGAGACTATCCCATCGAGCATGGGATTATTCCGTGGAAGGCTGGAGACTTACCACAGGACAACGTACAGGTTGGAGCTTCTCGTGCTGTTGACGACAAGAGCAACGGTTCCAAAGAACAGGCCGCGGCTGCTGTCCTTAATCGCGTGGACTCAGATCACTTGTCACGTCGCAGACCCCAACTGCATGTGCTCTGCAGCGGAGAGAATCATCATTGAGAGCATGCTAGGACTGGGAGGACTGGCCAGTGAAAGACAACGTGTCGGTCAACTTGCTCTCCCCACACTGCAGACTACACGAGCGGTTCATCATCGTGAAATTGATAAAGTACAGCGTGTTGAGCAAAAGTATACACTACAGCGATACGGCGCCAGACCTGGAAACGATCAGATCATGTTCCCCCGACAGCTTCCGGCCTTGACTCTGTCACTTGGCCTGCCGAAGGGTGCTTAAAAAGGAGTTTTAGCCGACAGATAGATTTCACATTAGTCAATAGTCCATCAGCGAGCACGTTTCCTGGTTGGGAGCTTGGAACAAATCGGGCCTGTTCCACGGATGCCCTTTTGATGAATGAAAAGGCAATCAAGCAGCAGCACGCCTTCGCCGTGAGAATTGCCCCACCAACGACTTTGCCAACCGTGACGGCCTCCCCATCAGTGCCTCCGGCCTTGGTATGGGCCGCGATCCAGCCAGTTATTTGTCAATGCCTTTGCACTACCGTTATGGCTCAATCTCTTCCCAACTCCAACGGGCGCAATGAGGCCGCCAGTAATTCAGCTGGCAACCCGACGCACGACAGCCCAGCAGTACTGTTTTTGATGGCTCGGCTGTGCTGACAAGCGGAAACAGTGGGAACAAGTTGAGTCAGGTCACATTTATGAAGCATAGATAAGATGAATTTGTTGCACCCTGTAGTGATGTTTGCCTTGTACAGGGCATTGATTGTTTTGACAGTGTCAAGGCGGACGAGGTTGTCTGGTACAGGGCCTCACAGCTTAGGCATGATGGCCTTGAGACAGAGCTCACAAGGTTCTAGGTCTTTGGCCCTCCTAACAAAAGGGCCTTCTTACAAGTTAGACTTCTCTAGCTACTTTTCCTCACACAGAATTAAGACACACATCTGATATCTTATCAAATCTACCCACATGTTCTTGTAGAACCTCTTGTTTGCATTATCACAATTATGTGGGATTCTAATTTGCCATCCAGAGCCCCAGGACGGCATTTTGCCGGGATACTGTGAGACCAAATGCGTTCCAAAAACTAAATTGAGTGACGCGTGTGATCGTTAAATGCGGGATTCCAAGGAGGATACGTCATATCTATCGTGGGCTCTACATTTTGTTTTGGTTTATCAACAGGTTGATATAGGCTTATATATGTGTGAGAATAGTTGAGATTAGGTAAAAGATGAGTAGCAAAATAGAAGACACACGTTTCTTGAGATGGTAGAGTCCAAGAATGATACCGGTATGCAAAGAGTGCTCGGAAAATACAAGAAGGACAAGATTTGCCTGAGGTCTCGATTCCGGAGAAGAGGCTTTGCGTGACTGAAAAGTCTTGGAATGCATAGAAGCAGAATGTAACCACCGTTGATCAGTCTGCTGATGCCAGCTTGAAGGGCACTCGCACAGCGGGCTGTACCGGTGCGCCAGACTGCCCTGAGACCTCGCTCAATGTAAGACAAGAACGCTTCTACAGCATCCAGTACTGAATCACAGAGAAAGAATTAGATTTTCATAAATTGAAGCGAGAGTACGTTGCTGTCGCTAGAGAAATGGGTCCGTCCACATGGTTACATCAACCCCCCTGGGGACAGGTTTGAAAAAGAAATCAGAGATTCGCACCGGCAAAAACGGAGGGTACACCAGTACATAACTCGCTCAGTCATACCAATTTCAACAACAACAACAACAACAACAACACACACACACACGTAAATATTAGCTGTGGGTGTATTAGGTCTGGGTGTATTAGGTCTGGGTATTGGGTCTGGGTATTGGGTCTGGGTATTGAGTCTGGGTATTGAGTCTGGGTATTGGATCTGGGAAGGTATGTGAATTGGCTATGAGTGTGCAGATTGGCTATGGATAAGTGAGTTATGTACCGGTGTACTCTCCGTTTTTGCCGGTGCGAATCTCTCTTTTCTTGAAAAAAGTTAGAGACTGCTACCCTGTTTTTCTTCTCATTTCACAGATTGCTTTTGTGGGTCTGCCCACGAGCACGGTGGTGATCTGTGTGAAAATTCTCCCTGTGGAGATCCTCCTCAAGACGGTCCCGTAGCTCAAAGCAGCGATCCTGCTTCGCCACCGACAGGAACCACATATGAGTGTCCAGCTCACAAGGATCCCAAGNGCCTGTCACACGGTTTATGATTGGTTTGTTTGTGGCAAAGTCCTTCTGACCAAGAATTCTTACTGGAAGAACATGTACAAGAACAGTGGGTTTCTCCAGAAATATTGAAGATCTGTATCCTTTCCACTAAAATTATGTGGTAAGTTACCTCTTTTAAAAAAGCAAGGCCAAAATGCATCTACAGGCATACTTTTGGGATCCTTGTGAACTGTAACTATGTGAGCCTTGACGAAACGAAGTCATCGCATAACATTTACATAAATTACCTCAAGATTAACATGCAGCCCTGCTACTGTGTAAACTTTCCATGGTAGACTATATATCGTATTAATCCCATGTATGAGCTCGAAGGCTATGAATGAAAGACGCATTCGGGTCATGTGCTCCTTGAGGTGTTGGCGGTCTCTCGTGCAAGGCAAAGTACAGCCATTAATGAATTTAAACATTTCTTTTGCCTGTTCTCGAAAGGATTGCAGAAAAATGATTGATAATAGCCGCGATATAATTATTGATGCTTTCAGCATGTAATTTAACAGCATTTACATATAATAGTGTGTTTATTGTTCAGACGCTTTGGATGATCTTGATATTCTGGTTGCTCAGACTCTAGCGCAGCGGCTGACGGCTCTATCTCCTATTGTGTAGTGCTGAGACTGTCCTGCCGCCCCTTTTGTCAACATGCAGCTCCCAATCTACATCTGAAGTGACGTTTAAGCTGCCACGCCGGCATGCAGGGGGAAGATATTTTCAGCTCCGGCATGTTTCAAATCAATCGAGATCAATACTCTTCGTGGTTTTTGCCACGTACTATACATTGTCTTATAATTGATGTGAAGGAATGTGTACCTCTTGGCTCAATTAAACAAATCTAATCCCTTTCAACTAAGTTCTCTACTATTATCAGCCTTGGCCGTCTACCCATAATGTACATAGCCGAGAATCCATGCATGAACTGGAAATTCAAGCTTTGGGTACTCTGTGTAGAGGGATCCTTCATCCTCTATCCTTCCAATCTATATCTTTATCAGCATCCCCCTTCCCCTCACACAATGACTTTGAACTGTGGCCAGGGCATGACGTGGTGAATCCAAGCAACGGCTACAGTTACTAAGTGCTCTGATGCTAAAAGAAAAAGTGGAAAAAATAGTTGAACGCTTGCATTTACTATGAGAGTTGTTACGCCTCGCCAGTTTCGTCGTCATCTGTGAAATTGACGCTCCACTTTCCTCGTCCACTTTCCTCGAAACAGGAACAGTGAGGACCCCGCACTCCAGTGGTAGGCGATGGGAATTTCTGTCTTATTTTGGGGTTCAGAGCCATTCGTAGTCAGGTAGTCCCGTTTAAAAGATTGATAGGGTCATGTAAGGCGTGGTTACCTTGACCGTGGACGGTCTGTCCTGAGTGGCTAGAGGTCAAATGACAGCCCTGTTCAGGGTTGGTAGTGGTCAGGCCACCCACAATGAAGTCTCATCGAGTAAATCATTTTCGATTATTTCGGTTTTGCTGTTGTATAGCCTGCAGCACTGGGTGAAACACAATAAATATTCACCTTTGCTGGTTGCATGATATCATGGGCATCAAGCAGGCAAATCATGATGTTCATGGATGGGTTGTCAGCCCTTGTGAAATTCAATCTAGTAGTCATTTGAATACATGTGAGATGACAATTCGTATATATTTGCCTCGACTTCATCATATCACTTCGTCTTTTAGCCTACATTCTCCTCCCGTGCAGCATATTATGACAGCCGGCAGTGAGCAGCAGCACGTAAAACCAGCTCGCTTGGCTGACCTGTAGTGAGATGACGAACTGCTGGACGAAGAATTGTGAGGCGTCTCACTGCGGGACGTTTAACTGTGGGTTGGTGGGGATGTGGGATATTCTCCTTTAGGTCACCTTAGCAGGAGAACCGGCCGTGGGAGAATTGCATTGGAAGAACCTACAGTTGGAGACTCACTCACAGGATGACTCGCCGTGGGAACATGGATTTATGGCTATTCATCGCGCTCAGGAGTCACTCCTTCAACAGACGCGCTCTTTCAACAGGCAAAGAATCATTGGGGTTCCGTGAACAGCCGGCGACCAACGAAGCTGACCCCAAACCAAGCCGAGGCACTGAATGACGGACCCCAATGTCAGCGCCTTGCACAATAGCTAGCTTTTTCGCCTAACATAAGGTCAGAGAACGCCGATAGATCACATTAAAGAGCGATTCCCGGATTGAACAGCTGAGAATGCTTAAAGTCGTCCAAAACCGGGAGGACTGGAGCGAGCACAAGGTGAGGGGAATGTGGCGCGATATGTCTGTCCAAAGTCAGACATGGGTACCACCCGCAGGCCAATGAACTCCGCCCTGCAACATTCAATGGTTGACGCGATTCAGGAACGCTGATCAACGGCTTTCATGCCTGCATACCTTCCTGTCGAAGAGCCTCTTCTGAAGCCAACTGATACAATCGCAGCTGGCTACCTTACCACCCAGCTGAGATGGGCTTCAGCCTGACTCACAGCAGAAGATGAAAGAGCTCAAGTGATCGGTAGTGGTCCAACTCACCAACGCTGACACCAGGGCAGAAGCCGTGGGTGTTTGGAATGTGCGGTTTAATGAGCTCTGCCGCTCGCAAGCACATCTTAGCAGACACTCATTCGTGCTCTCTAGATGTTATAAATGGTCAGACCACATAATTGCGTCCCACATGCAATATTGGGCTGCACAACAAGGAATATCTCCAAATCAAAGCTCCCTGGGATGCCTTTCTTTATGTTAGTTTAGCAAGTAATTTTTTAGCTGTGGGTGTAAGGGTGTTCTGGTGGCTTATCGATAAGAAGTTCAAAAACCAGGTCTATAATGCCGCTCCAAGCAAGGATTGCATCAGCTGGCCCGGCTAGCTCAATGGTAAGTCTGCGCCCTTCCAATTCTTAAAAAAGGAAGAGTTTTTAAGAGAAATAGGCTAGAGCGTGTGACTTTTAAGATGATTTATTCATTTAAAAGTAATCCCAAGGCTGTGGGTTCGAGTCCCACGTCGGGCGGTAATTTTTTTAAAGAATTGTTCTTTAATTCTTTTTTTTTTAAAAAAAAGAAAAACTTCTACTTATTATAGACTATTTGTATTCTTTAAGTTCCTCTACTAAGCCGGAATAATAATAGTAGTTCTAAAGGGACAAGAGATAATATATGCTATAAGCAATTATAGTTAAATTTGCTATATAAGGCTTTAAATAGTAATTATTTAATCTTCTATAAACTACTTTTACTTATTATACTAGTTTATTTACTTATATTATTTATAATAAGCTTATAATTATATTTTTAAATATTTTTAAAAAAGTTAAATAAAGTTATAAAATAATATAAAAAATTAAAAAAATAAAAATAAAGTTAAATTTAAATAATTTAGCTTTAATATTATAATTATTATTATAAATATTTTTAATTTTTTAAATTTAATAATATAATAAGCTATAAGTTAAAAATTTATTATAAGAAGTATATTATTAAAATTATAATTTTAAAATTTAATTATTATTTTATATAGTTTAATTATTTTATTAATATAAAATATATTAAGGTAATAAAGCTAATTATATATTTAGTTTAATTATTAATTAAGCTTTTTAAGGCTTATTTTATTAGCCTAACTTATTTTTAAAATTAAATTATTTTTTTTTAATAAAAGTTTTTTTTTAAAATAACTTTAAATTTAAATTAATTATTTTTATAACTATATTATATAAATATTTCTTTTTAATATAATTATTATTTTAAAATATATTTATTATTATTTATAAAATAAATTTTTTAATTAAAAATATATATAATTAATTAATTAATTAGTTTTATATTTCTTAATAATATATAAGCTTATAGTATTATAGCTAAATAAGAGTATTTATATATAAAAGGCTTTAATTTACTACTAGTATATTTACTTTAGTACTAGCCCTATACCCTTTATATTTAAACCTCTGCCTTCTAATCCCAGACAGAGCTTTCCCTTACATAGAAGGTAGTGCTGACTAATTTTCAATTGACATATTGAGGACAGCTGCCTTGTCTCTGTACCCCCTCTCATGACAGCAGCTTTAAGAGGATGAATACCTTGAGCATTTTGATATTACAAGACGCACAGCAGACTGCACTTTCTTAAGATGATGCATAATTTAATCGGCCTTGTAAGCGCTCACGTCTTTGGTCAACACCGAGTACGTGTTGCATAGCATGGGCGACGAGACGATTACAGGGATGTCACTTAGGCATAGATCACGTCTAGATCCACGCCAAGACGTCTTGTTTTGACCGACGACAACCAGCACCCCTGGCGCATCCAAGCGTACAGCGTACACACGGCTCCAAACCTCAATGACTGGCATGACTACTTGCCCCAGCGTTTGTGCAGGACACAGTTTCATCTAGTTTCAATTTATTCTGTCACACAAGCCACGTGCGCCCGGCAACAATGCAAATCGACGGACCCCACACGGAGGCGGAGGCGGCGCGATTCCGTGCCGCATTGGAGCGCAACCCGACGCTGATGGAAGTCCTGCGTCGCGCTGCCACCATGAACCTTCCGGGCTGGTACCTAGCAGCCGGCGCTCTGACCCAATCAGTCTGGAACCACGTCACAAATCAGGATGCAGAGAACGGAATCGATGATTACGACCTCATCTACTGCGATAACTCCGACCTGTCCTGGGAAGCGGAGGACTCGGTCATTCAAGAAGGTGCCAGAGTCTTCGCAGGTCTCCCCACGAGGGTCGAGATCAGGAACCAAGCTCGGGTGTATCTGTGGTACCCGCAGAAGTTCGGGGTCCCGTGTCCGCAGCACACCTCGACCGAGGGCGCGATCATATCATGGCTGTCTGGGACAGCTCTGTTCGGCGTCCGGCTACTGCCTGACGGTGATTGGAAAGTGTTTGCTCCCTGGGGCTTTACCGACATCCTCAACCTGACTGTACGTCCGAACCCTGCAAGTGGGACTCGAGCAGCCTACGATAAGAAGACCGCGAGATGGCAGGCAATTTGGCCGGATCTGAAGGTCATCCCATGGCCGACAACTGGCTCATTTAAAGCAGAAGATGAGAGGTAGATGGTCTTGTATTAGAAATATAAATAACCGCATGTATAGACAAGATACAAGGTGGACGGTTTGCACATTGAGACCTGCAAATCAAGATTGGTCCCGTTGCTCTTGGAGCTTGCACCTTGATCTCATATTCAGGCCTGGAATTCAGAACCCTCCTGCGATTGATGCACTCAGAGTTGACCAAGAATTATTGCATTACATTCTCTTGATGTAGTGGTGACCTATCTGTTCTATGGCACGATGTGTCTCCAATAGCGGCTCATCTCATTGCAGACTAATGTGACAGAAGCATCAGTACATTACTTATACATAAGGTGAAGCACTCTGAGGCCCTATCTACGGCCAAAATTCTAGCTACTAAGCCCGCTTCAGATACAAACACCGTCATATTCATTATATCACTCTGTCTCTGAACTTAAAATGTCTTCTGGGGCAGCGTACTATGGCATAGTTAGCAGTGATTAGCCTTACATAGGACATGTTCTATAGAATCATAAGATAAAGAATATTCCACTATGGGATGTGAGATAATTAACAGTAGGGCGGTTGACAGTGGGATGATGTAAGATAGGATATGGGGCAGTGGGATGAATCGCAGTGGGATGGTTGGAAATGAATACTGGACAGTGGGATGTAGGATGTGGGATGTTGGGATTTGGGATCATGGGGCATGGGATAATGGGCTGTGGGACAGTAGGATGTGGGATACTTGACAGTGACGTGTAGGACAATTGAATGTAGGATGATTTACTATGGGATGTTGGGTGTGAGATAAACTTCTGTGGGTGCCGCTCTTGCCAGAATCGGCTGTGGAATAATTTGTCTCATAGCAGCGACGCGACAAGGCTGGGTGCAGACGACCTTCTTATGCTTGCTCCTGGCGAGGACCACAGTGGAGAGATCATCGTACAGGCTAGCAAAATCAAAGCCAGTACATAGCATTGGTGGCACATGGTAAAGAAGAGAAGAGAAGAGAATAGATGAAAGGTTGGCTGCCTGACTTGCTTGCTTGATTACGGCGGGCGGGTTGAGGGAAACTTCGAACTATTTGAGAAAGGTTGATGTTTTCAGATGGGTTTTGCTTTCTGAGATGCCCTACTAGAATTTAAATCAACAATAGTAAATTAGGGCCTTCTGCGCACACTCTCTCTCAACTAGCATTGGTTACCTTATAGTAGTATATAAGCCCGTACCGTCACAAGTCATGGGTGACCCACAGTCGTTACACGTATAGTTTATTGTTGCAGCTAAACACTCACTCGGTTCGTAGCAGGTGGCCGTAGCAGTCATCAACAAGAATGTCGACGTTGATGTGTGCATGATCCCCCATGGTAGGGTCAAACTAGCGATGTAGGGTTTTGATTCCTGGTCTTCACCTACTTGAAATAGGTAGGTCCAGAAATGACAGTCGTCAAGCTACTACCGCTGCAAACCATGGACTTCCTCGGATATTTAGAGACGCAAAAGCTGTGATGTCAGGCAGGCATGGTTGATTACGAGATCAACATTGTCACCTTCAACTGCTTCATCCCGACCCGCTCACAAGTAGCTGACACCGGAAATGGCGGCGTGGTTGATCAACGACCTTTGGGCTCAAATTCAATGCCTGTAGACCTCTGCATGCAGATGAGGCTCGCCTTAATCGACCACCACCTTCGGGCCCCTCGCCTCCATAGTATTGTGACCTTCGACAATACCACAGGAACAATAGCAGGGAAAAAAAGATAGGTCACCGGTTCTGCACCAGAACAGGTCAGGCCGCAGCAGATTCTTGAAACGGAGTTGGTTGTCTTGCTTCCACCTTGGGCACTTCACCAAGGACCCAATATGCAGCGCTCACCTCGTTCAGGAGAACTAAGTCATCCAAGCGCAGGAACTCCACAACGGTATTGGCCGTGTCTATAGTCTCATAACTCAGATGCACAGACATTCTCAAAGTACCGACATAGGGCTACGACAGCCTGGACAGCCCAAATTGACAGACGGAGGCAGACCTGACAAACAATGGAACGACCGGAGAGGACAGGAGTATAGTGAAAATCAGTTACCACAATGCCAGAGTTGCCAGGAAGAACCAGCCAGTCAGCAATACGAATGCTAGTAATGCCATGACGTGTACTTCTGTTTCAGCTTCTGCAGCACTCACTCTTATCCTTGGCCGAAAGGGTTTGCAGGGCCACCTATCTACCTGACCAAATCATAGGATAGCCAGGATGACAATATGAGAGTCGTCGTTTTCGAAGAGCAAGATGGTCAACTCGGATTGCAACCACTGTGATAAGGCTGTTCGTGTAAAATCCTTGTCAAATAATAGTATATAAAGTATATTTTGCGGCACCGCAGCGGATCCAAACTTTCAACTTTTACTCCCTCAGTCAGGCTTCAGTCTTATTGGCCCACAGTGCTTCAAGAGTATCTTCAAGGACGTCTCAATCAATTTAAATATAAATATTTCTTGTCTGATAATTGTGTTGATCATGAGACGGCAAATCGCTGTTGGGGGCATGTAACCGGCTTGCTCCGTGAGAGCTTCCACTCGTTCTTTCTTCTGCGACCAGATGGTTTCCAGTAGCTGCGCGATCACTGGCTACAGATAAAACGACTGTAAATTTGGGATCAGACATTAAAAGCTGCATTCGCCACTCAGAGGATGGCGGCGAGCCATCAACAAGCGAACCCGCATGTCGTCCCTCACACAAGACCATTCAACCACAGATATTTCTGTGTTAACCAGCATGAAACTTGGCCTCTTTTCGACAGGCTGTAAATCTTTTGAATGAGGTTCTTTTCTGATACTTTATATTTCTGTGACCACCATTGACAATTTGTCTACTTTTGCTATTACTGTCCACATGGCAGATAGCCTTGATATGAGACACTTTGAGAAAACTCGGGTCATTTCGATACTTCAAATCCACCATGACAGCATCAATATTGTTCCCTGGACGTGCTTGATTCTTTCCATGAGCAAAATATCTAATAGAATAAGTCTCAAGACGGCAAATCTACCTAGGCAGATCAAACTCAACTCATTCCGATGATGTTGCTGCTTCGGATAACAACACCTTGCTAGATAGCTCATCTTATGACTCAGACCTTGCTCCTTTATGATCTCTCGTCTTTCTGAGATCTCGTGAACAAGCGTTGACCTATTTGCCCTCATTCAAGTTGCTGTGAGAATTGTTGTGCTCCACTATCCACACCACCTGTGAACCCCGTCTTCAGACTGCACCCGCATAAGTATCAACAATATGAATCCTTCTCGTTCTCTGTGATTGGAAAGGCTCGTTTGAGTCTCGCAAAAGAATACTTATGCTGATCGGCACCTCTGAACATTTTTGGGTATCTTATAATTTTCATGGTCAGAATTGAAAGCGTCACTAAGAACGCTATCAAAGTAGAAATCGGATATTGGCACCCGTACAAATGGATGGCACTGGTACATAACATGCTTGCTCACAGCCAATCACACACTCAGCACACACACTTACACATCTCCAGACCTAACACACCCAGACCTAACACACCCAGACCTAATACACCCAGACCTAGCATACCCATATGGGTATACGAATTGGTTATGGATGTATGGTGGGTGTGCAGATTGTCATTAGTGAATGTACTGGTGTTCACTCCGTTTTTGCAGAGACGAACATCCGACTTCCAAAAGGAAGCTTGAAATGTTCCTTTGCTGAGTTTAACAATTTCCTTGGGCTGTTATCATTCGAATTTTATCCTGGGGTGCAACCTGATCAGAATACAGATGCTCGGCTCGCCTATTGAGTCTAGCTGCTTAAAGTGATACCGAAGCCTGTCAGCCTTCAAGCTCCCAATACATTCCTTTTTTGAGGTTCAAACTCACACTTCCCCATTTCCCTGAACCACTGTCCCGTCTTGACCTCCGTTGATTGCAGCCCCATCGTGCTCCGGCCTCTGGCAGCCATAGAATACCGAATGACTCAATTTTTCGCTCAGTTCTGATGTTAGGCAACATGATATCTGCGCCGGATTCAAGAGTGACAGTTTCGCGAAATGTTCTGTATAAAACGGTTGTTCCCAATAAAGTTTACTTTCACTCTGGAAAGTATCTGCCGCGACAAGCTCGAGTTGTCTCTTGGCATGACTGCTTCCGCTGAAATTCGAAACTTGATCGCTTTTCTCGACACTACGTCGCCTGTTTTGTTGAAGTTGGAACAGCAGACAAATCTGTCGAGGAAGCTGGTCTCCCCGGCTGCCCCGAAAATGGACTCGAGTTGTCTGTTTTGGACATACCCAGCCCCACGCCAACACCCACAGCGACCCCGACTCCAATGAGAAACAGAATAACCACCAGAAGGATGAAGAAATTGGATCGCTTGATTCCACAAAGCACAACTCTTCGTTTCGGCTTCTCTGGTACGTCCTCATCGAAAGCTGATTTGAGGTTCCCCGGCAACATGGGCGCCGCAGGATCCGATCCTATCGTCCTCCCGGAGTCGCCCGTCACGCCCGAGATGCCTGAGACACCAGATATGACAGTATCACGAGCATTTGGCGCCCTCGGCGCATCATGATAGTACTGAGATGGCTGCGATGCGACAGAAGGCTGTGTTGTCCTGTCCTCAGACATCGGCGAAAGTGGGACTGACCCAAAATACCCTGTTTCGTTGTTTCGAGACCCCGGACTGTCCACGTAACTCCTCGCGTTGTCGCCACTCTGGCCATCAGGGCTCAAGGCGCCGGACGGACTGAGCTCCCCGACCGCTGGGACAGCATCGTACTCTGAGATTGAGATGGGTCCTGGTGGTTGCCTATTGGCCATATTCGCTGTTCTCGTATGATCGCCCCGTGCCCCAGCTCAACAGCAAGAAGTCTTGAAGAAATAGCTTGGAAAGGATGTCACGCAAGGTGTGTGAAAGTAAGAGTCGGCAGATAAAGTCGTTCGTGGTAGAGCTGGGTGTGTTCAACTTAGCAAGGAGTGGCGGTATGGGGAAAGATTGATGTTAAAAAGGCCTTCAGCTGTCAAAGGCAAAAATTTGTGGATACGTCAATGCTTGTTGATCCGACTTCACACGCACGTCCGCAATCCTGGCCCACTTGCCCTTTTGGTCCCAGTCACCGTTGGGCCGCTGTTCCAGGGGCTCTTGATTCGGCCGTTTTGACGCCCGTCAATTGTCGATCCACATACGTGTCCGGGTAGCCAGGCCAACGATTTCTCTGGTCTTCGAAGCTTGCGTCTTCTACTGATGCAGAGCTGCTCACCGCTTCTGCTTTTGCGGTTACGGAAATGCTGGTTGTGGTCTTGTTGGCACACGCATGATTATAATTAAAACTGCGATGTAAAAACATCAAGTGAAGCCTCGCCTGAATGGTGAGGTTGATTGAGTCATGCTTGGCATAATGCTGCCGAAGAAAGCAAATATATCAATCGGTCCTATAAATAAGCATAAATCAGAGACACCAAGCCGTCCATGCAATATTGGCAGCAGTAAATTGCTTTTAACTTTTCAAATTCGTCTTACACACGGTTCAATGTTCACAGGTTCCTGTCAGCACACGCACATGCACGAGGACGCAGGTCCTATAGCTGCTCTGAGCTTATTTCGAGATCCAGATGATGATTTCAGTTTGGATTTTTCACACAAAACACCTTATCTAATACATAATGCTGCAGTATAACAATCTAGGCTATGACTGATGAACATCCCTTCCCTAGTCGATCACAACTTGCTCTTCGTCCGCGGCTGACCACGCTCATCCTTGTACGTGGCAAGCTGGTTCCTCTTGCTGTCACCACCGTGTTCAACCGCGACAGGGGCATCGAAAATCGTGGCTGCGGATTTCTCACTCCTCTTGTCTGCCTCAACATAGTCCCGCTCACCCTCACCCAGGTAAATCTGTCGAGGCCTCCATATCTTCACACCTGAAGGGTTCAGCATCTGCTGTCTCCAGTGAGCGAGCCATCCGACGCATCGTGGCACTGCAAATAGGACAGGGTAGAAGTCAAGAGGGAAGCCCATTGCTTGGTAAATAAGGCCAGAGTAGAAGTCGACGTTGGGGTAGAGGTTTCGCTTCCTCATGAACTCGCTCTTTCTCGCGTAGTCTGCGAGCGTCAAGGCCGTGTCAAGGAGCTTGTTGCGGCCTGTGACCTTGAAGACTTGCTCCGCGAGCTGGCGGATCGCTGTCGACCGAGGGTCGACGTTCTTGTAGACTCTGTGCCCAAAACCGACCAAGACACGCTCGCGCTTCTCCACCTTCTCCATGAATGCTGGGACATTCTCAGGGGATCCAATCTCCATCAACATGCGGATAGCGCTCTCTGAGGCGCCTCCGTGCGACGGTCCATACAGTGCGGCACATCCGGCTGCGACAACGGAGTAGGGATCGACCAAAGAACTTCCAACCTGCAAGACAGTCGCGGTAGAGCAGTTGACCTCGTGGTCAGCGTGGATAATGAACAGTGCATCCAGTGCCTTTTCCAAGACAGGGTGAGGCTGGTATTCACTGCCTGAGAGGTTGTCGAGCATGTACAGGAAGTTGCCGGTGTACGACAAGCCGTGAGCAGGGCGGTTGAATGGGCGACCTTGCCGCATCCTGTACGAAGCAGCTGCCAAGGTCGGCGCCTTGCCGATGATCCTCAGGATTTGCTTGTCGAGCAGCTTCAGTGACTCGATGTCCCCCGACGCAGCGTTTGTGAATAGCTTCTGGCCCGCCAGCGACGGGTTTGACTCGGGAGCGAAGGCCCCGAGGGTCGCAAACGCGGACGTCATCATGGCCATTGGATGTGAGTCGTACCGGAATGACTTGAACATGTCCTCAATATCCGTGTGGACGTAGGTGTGGTGCATGACCTCATTTTGCCAGTTCCGGGCCTGGGAAGTCGTCGGTAGCTCTCCGTACAGCAGCAAAAATGCACTCTCGAGGAAGTTGCTCTTGTCGACGAGCTGCTGGATGGGGTATCCCCGGTATCTCAGGATGCCGTCCAGGCCATTGATGTAGGTGATCTTGCTCTGGACGACGGCGGTGTTCATGTACGCCGGGTCATAGACACGGAGCCCCTGCTCGGTCTCATCTTCTGCTCTGTTGCCATCTGGCTGGGCCTTGATTTTCTTGAAGTCGGTTGCAAGAATGGAGTTGTTCTTGATGGGGACCTCGTATGTCTTTCCTGTGCGGTTGTCGACGACAGTCAGGGATGGACGCTTGCTGATGGCGACCATGGTGCTCAGGGGTGCAAGGTGATGACGAAGCGTCGTGGGAATGGAATCCTTGGGCCTCTGGTCTCTCTTTGCTATTATCGACGATGACAGAAGATGAGAGTTGTGACAAGAAGTGAATATATCAATGAGCACGATGCAAAACAAAGTAAGGTCCAGCTGGCATGTGAAGACTTGATGAGACGCCACGATGGTTGGAGGGAGGATCCGGAGACCTGTCAGCGTCGCCGAGCGTAGCCGCTTTTCCCGGACCTCGGCAGAAACTCGATTCGGCTAGGCCCTAACCTTGACCGGGGCTTGACTTGAGGCTCCATCTCGAC
This sequence comes from Diaporthe sp. HANT25, assembly GCA_013435955.1. Classification (NCBI taxonomy): domain Eukaryota; kingdom Fungi; phylum Ascomycota; class Sordariomycetes; order Diaporthales; family Diaporthaceae; genus Diaporthe; species Diaporthe sp. HANT25. The sequence goes on along the minus strand of JACBFG010000005.1, from coordinate 886,684 downwards.
TCTCGACCCCTTTCCATTCCCCACGATTGACATAATGATTCCGGTCCTGGAGCTGAACGGCATTGGGTGTCCGTGCCCTCGAGACCCGACAATATGTTCTCTCTGGTGACGATTTCCCAAGACAACAGCCAGTTTGCAGTGTGAAGCTGGGCTAACGAAGTAAGCATCTCGATCTTAGGGTTCGACCCTCTGTACCGGATGACATGCGCAGACACCCTTGTGCTTAGAATCGACAGATTGAACAAGCTGGTAAACATCATTTTGCCTATGTCACTCTAGATCAAGGGACCTCACTTGCCCCCTCGGAATTCCTCACTGAGCGGCCCTTGTCTCGTCCAGATGTTCATGCCCGTCTTCTGCCCCGTCGTCACCGGTAAACCAGCATGCAGTGTCCTCTCATCCCCCAAGCCGTTCGGGAAGAGATTCTCCCAGTACACCGCGTTGCCCTCGATTGGCCTGAATGTTACCCCGTTCTCGTACGGCTCATCGCAGTCCAGAGTGGTGCACCAGCGAGGATTCCGAGGAGCGTCTAGCATCGGGAAGTTTGTGCCTCCCCCGCTTGTGTCATTCGACACGTGCACGTAGGCGAAGAAGGAAGACACTCGGTTCCCGCCTAGGTCTGCTGTGGCATGTGCAGGGTCGGTGAACCAGTCCGTGTGGAAGTGATATCGCTGTCCTGTACCGTATTTGACCAGCTGTAATGGCTCGACATGGCTACGCTGGACATCGTAGCCTTGAAATGCCAGTGCCCGGTCCTCGATGCACCGGACAACCTCGTCTGGTGTCACAGATGTTGATTGTGACGTCCGTACCGAGTGCTCGCCCTCAGCGCCTGTGACTCCGGAACGGGAAAAGCTATCCTTACTATAGATAAACGCTTCAGTACTGAGCGCGAGGACCGAGAAGTGAAAATTGGGACTCACGTTACTTCCTGCAGATGAGCTCTCTCACTTGGAGTGATGAAATTGTGGAGGTAGGCAACCAGCGGCGACTTGGACACCAATGACACGGTGTACGGAGGGTGCTCGCAGACGTATTCATCTGTGATGGGCTTCTGAGATGCATTTGCCTCACCAAATATGGCAGCTGCAACAAGAAAAGACCTAGATAACTTCATTTTTGTGTCTTGGATACGAAGGTGAAGTATGGGGGCTCGCTCGATCAATGTTGATTGTCAATATCATGGCGGTTTTGAATCGGCCTCTCAGTACCTTTTGAGAACAATTTTAGCATTTTGAGTGACCTCAAATGTGACCCTGCGATTCCCACGGGTCTCAAGCGAGGTCCGTAGGGATTCATGGGTGAAACATTGTTGGGCCGCTTGCGCTTGTCCCGAGTTGCGGTTGTGGTCTCATCGCCGCTCCCAAGTCAGCACATCAGGGGTCGGATCCGTCTGATCAACAAGTGGCGCGACCCCTGATGCTGCACCCTCGTCCAGTCTTTGTCTGAACTCCACAGGCCCCTGGTCCTTGCAACCCCACGATTCGGTTCGTAGAAAAGAAGCTTCTTTCCAGTGTGGTATTTTCTGGTGGTTATGATTTCGGTAAGGCGACTTTATCAACAAACAGTACTTGTAGTTCATCGCAATGAGAGTCACTAGGACGTGTTCACTGATCGGTCTCGCTCAAATCGCATTGGCAAAATGGCCAACAGTTGATGAGACCGCTTTCCGGGATGCTATCGACACCAATGAGCAGACCCTGGTAGCATGTAAGTTGAGCGACTGGCGCAAGTCATCATTCTGAATATTTCTAACATGTTGCGCTGTACAGATATTTTGGTAAGCCTTTCATGCCCGAGATTGGGACATTGTTCGCTAACTAAACCTCTGCACGAAGACAGCTGAGTAAGAGAGATGCTTCAGGGTATTGCTGGAAAGAAAACTCATTATTCGCAGTGAAAGCTATGCAACTCTCGAGAGGGAATGGTCGGCGGTGCAGAACTCGGCAGAGAAGGACACGGTGCTTGCCGTAGACTGTTCCAGCCACGCAAAGCTATGCCGCGACTTTGACGTCGTCTCGTTCCCTACCATCAGACGTCACCACAAAGATGGTACATTTGAACGGTATCGTGGGCCACGAAGAGCCAAAGAGTACGCCGCAACACACGGTCGACTGCTCCAATTGCCTTCCGACTAACCTCAATTACCAGAATACATGCTTACCTCGAGCGCATGAAGAGACCTCCAATATCGGTCGTGGACGAGAAAAACATTACCTCATTTGCGAGCACAGATGACCTAGTCTTCATTGGTCAGTTCTCAGACGAGGACTACGCTCTCGAGGACCGCTTTCTAGATGCCGCATACCAGTATCGTGACCGACACTCCTTTGCTATTGGATCAGTAACATCGCAAACGTCGTCCCTGCAGTGTATCAACAATGCGAATCAGGAACAGTTCTCCACAGCACAGCTTTCAAACCCGGCAGCGATCGAGAACTTCATCAAGCAGTGTGCGCGCCCTTTGGTGCCGGAGCTGACTAGGCGCAATGAGGCCGAGTACATGCGGGTGAGTTTGTGACTCAGGTCTATAAAATTCAGGCATAATTGCCATGGATGAAAGATGTCTAACGACACCGTTATAATTCCTAGGTGGGCAAGAGTATCGTACACTATTTCGTATCCGCCGATGAGGATCGGGATGCCTACGTCGCCGATATCAAGCCTCTCGCCAAGAAGTTCAAGGACTATCTCATCTTCGCAACCACAGACGTCAACCAATATCCTGAAATGCCGGCCGTCATGGGCCACCAGGCTGCGTCAACAAAGGTGTTAGCAGTGTCGAGCCCCAGCACCGGCGGTGTCTTCCCATACAGGGGCAATAAGAACTTGACGTCAGCGGAAATTGAGGCGTTCTTAAATGATATCAGTTCTGGTAAGGTTAAGCCGTGGGACGGAACAACCACGTCTGAGGAGGGGGGAATCACGCATGAAGAGCTATGAGGTGATGGTCAAAAGTGCTGCAGGCCACGGTGAAGCGATCATCATCGGTGTGTGTTCGATGATGGCTTAAATTATGTCAAATTCAGCGAAGTCATTACCTCTTCTAGTCTACTTCGTATCGATCGACTGTCTGTCACGCCCGCAAAATGCAGATTTCGCACATTTGGGCCTGATTTCTTTCCCTTCCTGTCTCGTGACAGTTAAGGAGCGTTGCTGTCTTCTCCTGTCAGCGTAGAGGTAATTCCACGTTCTCACAAGAGTCCTCTAAGCATTTTCTAGTCCGACATCTGGAGCCAGTCTCTTAACTCGGTCTCAACGGAATAACTCCATTTTCGCTCTCATTAAATGGCCCGTGTACCGAAGTGATCTCTGAATTTCCAGTTAGGTAAGATGAACCACGCATTTCAAAGATGACGCCCAGTTCTTTGGATCAGTTGTCCTGAGACAATTGGTGGCTCGTTTCTTTATCAGCACCTGGACATGTTGAGAGCAGCCTCAACCCAGAGTATGCAGACATTTTTGGAATTCCTCATTGACATATAAACGTATTTTCAGCTCAACTAGGGGCACATATCTATGATTTTCCAATGAGCGGACAAGCTCGCAATAGAAGTTCTACAGGAGATTTCAAGATCTCTACCAGCTGCCCTGTGGCCAGAACAAGACGGGCAGCCCCCACGAAAACGACACGGTAAGAAGCCCATCAGTTCTAAGTTCAAACGAGGTGCCACCCATTTTTGCTTTCCAGTCCGACCCTTTGCCCGGTCCATGTGGTCGTCATGTTCTTTTGGGCATGACGTGTTCTTCCAAGTATACGGTTGGGAAACGACTGACAGGAGCATTATTGAGGGCGGCCGTTGTATATGTCAGACGATTGACACACTCGCGGATCGGCGTAATGTCTGTAAGCAGTTCAATAATTGCGGAGTACAGCAAATTATTTTGAACTTGAGCATGAAAATAAACTTCCGTGTGCGTGATAGGTGGGTTGAGACTCGATCTCAGAGCAGCAAACTATGCTTCATCGGCCTTTGTATTCGAAGATGCTTTTTGAAGTGAAGGACGCTCAACACTCGTCGTGCAGAGCGCCTCGGTTTCGCTCACAGGCGTGGCAGCAAGGGGTCCCGGAGGCACCCATTGCAATCCACGACACAGAACCTTACTCCCTTGGCTGTCAATGTACGATGCACCACGTGCCACGCAATGTGGAGGGACGTCCGAGTTACTGTGAGCTCTGCCAGTGTGGGTAGGACTCGACGTGGACATGCAAATGGACCGCGTTGTGTGGCTGTTTGGAATAAATAAATTGAAGATAACTTTTGGCCTGATAATCATAATTCAACTCAGATCGTAGCTCAGTAGCGACATTAATTAGACTTCGAAAAGAAAGGAACCTCAAACTCCTTCGCAAGAGTATTACAACCTTCTAAGTAAAAACCCATCGCGTGAGACACCGTGGTACTTGCATGGTGCCAGCCACTCCCAACGGAGATATCATCGCACTTTGTTGACAAGGCTATCCAAGACCAAGCCTCCAATGGAAGCCCCGATCAAAGATCCCTTGCCTCTGTCCCTGGGGTCCCTACCCCTGGCCTTGCCGGCAGCGGCGTCGATGGCAGCAGCACCGATGGCAGCAGTGGCAACCCTCTTCCAGGCGTCAGTCTCCCTCTCCTTGCGCCCCTTTTGCTTGACAGCTTCCATCGCACCGGCGGCAAGTGCAGCCTTGCCAAAGTTGGCCGCGTGCGATCGCTTCCTTCCGTGGTCGTCGTCGCTGGGCCGTCGGCTGTCACGCCGGCTGTCCCGCTTGTCCTCACGCCTGTCCTCGCTTCGGCTGCGGGTCTCGCTTGACCTCTCCGAAGTGTGCCTCCTCCTGCCCCTGGACTCCTTCGGAGCAGACCTGTCGGAATCTCCGTACTTGTCCGGGCTGTTTGTCTTGGTCGCCCTAGCCGAGTTGCCAGGGCTCCGGCGTTCCTCGCTGCGGACGCGTTGGTGTCCCGACAGCGGCTCGTAGTATTTGTACTCGTGGCGACGCCTGCCTTCGCGGCTTGACTCCCGGTGCTTTAGGGAAGGGCGAGGAATCCTGTCCCTGTCATGGACATAGTCGACAAGATCAGGGTCACGGCTGCGGCCGCTGGATCTTTCCTTATCATGGCGACGGCTTGAGGAACTGGAGCCGGAGCCCACAGTTGCTGCCGTAGAATCCGTCTTTCTCATGATTGGATAGAGGCCAGGGATAGGAGGAAGGTCACTGGACATAAAAATGACTTGTTTGAAGAGGACGGGAGGGCTGAGGAGCCAGGGCTGGGCGGGCTGAGGGGCTCTTCTGGCTATATGATATAGTCGCCGGCCGTATCAGCAGAGCGTAGGCCGGCGTAGTCATGTCTCTCACCGGTCAGCCACATACAATGTGCCGTGCTTGTGTCTCATTTTTCGCGTTTCTCCTTAGGGCCTTTGGGCACAAATTGGGTTCGGAGAGTCTCCTTGGGATGCACCTTGAACGTGCCAACCGGCCCAGTTTCAGAGCTCAACTCCAACTTTTCGACCGTGTGTGGGCGACAGTGGCCCATGAATCCAAGGGCACTAGCGAGCTGTCAACTAGGATACCATGCCCATAAGACCAACCTGCAGTAAAACATAGGCCCCCCACGGCAAAACGACCGATCTTGGATTCGCTACGCAGTGAAAACTCAAAATTCATAATCTTTCGTTAATGGTTCCATTGAATCGACCCTCCGTGCCGAGTGCAGGACCCCGAACCGCCAGATCAAGACTAGCCCGCCAATATTGAGTTTCCTTCTTCCAAGTTCGTCTGCACACCTGACCCACGTTTGTAGCCGCAAGCCAACGACACCTCGTGTTCGGTGACGTAATTGGCACCGAGACTACGAGGCTATTAACAGACATATCATTTCTCGTTATCTATTCTGGGCAGAGTTGAGTTATCCGGACTCTGAGTCTGTATCACTGCGCCCTCGTGTCAAAACTATGACAGTGACTCCTTGAGCCACGGCCTGCAGCCAGAAACAGTACTGATGCATCGCAATGGGAGTCTCCCGGGAAGCCGAATGCAGTCAACCTAGTCAGATGTTTTCCATGATTCGGACGAGATATGATGATTGTGCTGGCAACGTCCATGTTGATGCTGACTACCGGGATGGACGCGGCCTACGGTTGCTTTCACGGATTGAAAACGTCCGTGCTATGGCCCGATCATCCGCGACGTGAGAAACGAATAAAATTCCGGGTGGCGATAGGTCTGACTGCTCTGCGGTTGGACGAATCATAGCCGCATGCTCCGTCACAGTCGACGTCTCGGGGCGCGACACTCTTACACACGAGCAAGGGGCGGATGCATATGCTGCTTTCGAACCATGAGCGTATCGATGCACATATACGTACATATCAGAGTTTTCAATCCGTTGTGTCATTCTTCCGCGACGCATGACGGGTCCGTGGACAAGCGTGTTGATAACAGCTCTCTCCCGAGCCAGTCAACCTTCAAGGTTTGGGATCACTCATGCTCGACGCAAGGCAACAGTGAGTCGGAGAGGTGGGCACATACACCTGCGTTACTAGGAGTCAGGATCCGGATGCAACGTTTAGTGCCAGAACGCTCCTAAAATTGGAACAGAGGTTGAGATTTACAGCAGTGGAGACTCTCAGATTACACAAGCGGAATCACATGCGCCCAGTACTGCGTCCCAGCTCTCGTCAAGCTATGCCTCGAAGTCTAGTGCTATGCTTCTCAGGTAAACTTAGTTCTATCGACTGATATTAGCTGAGAGTCTTCCATAACTCCTATGCAATTGAAACCGTGACTGTCTAATTCAGAGCTTGTGCCTCACACATGCTTTGATATGTACCACCCAGCGCAACCAGCTCGGCATGCGTCCCAATTTCCGCAATTTTGCCGTTGTGGAAGACGCAGATAACATCGGCATCCTTGATAGTGCTGAGGCGATGAGCAACGGCAAATGTAATCCTGTCGCCGACCTTGGCGGCCTCGTCCAAGGCATTCTGAACAATCTTCTCGCTTTCTGTGTCCAGTGCGCTGGTTGCCTCGTCAAGCAGTAGGATCTTCGGATTGCGGACAAGAGCTCGCGCAATGGCGATGCGTTGCCGCTGGCCTCCCGACAACTGAGAGCCGTTGGAGCCAACGTCCGTGTTGAGTCCGTCGGGGAGGGAAGAGACAAAGTCCCAGGCGTTGGCGGAGCGGAGCGCATCCTCGATGGTGGCGTCAGGAATGCGAGTTGAGAGCTCGGCTGGTGATTTTGTCTCATCATGCTCGGGACCGTCGATACCATAGGCGATGTTCTCACGGATGGAGCCATCGAAAAGAGCTGGCTCTTGCGGGACAAGGGCGGAAATGCGGCGATAGAGCCGGGGGTTCAGGTCAGGCAGGGCTGAGCCGTCAATTGTGATGGAGCCAGTAGAGGAGTCATAGAAGCGCTCAAGCATCCCTATCATGGTTGATTTTCCACACCCGGATGCCCCTACGAGGGCCACAAACTGGCCCTTGTTGACCTGCGAGGAAAGAGTCAGTCAAGCTCGGATTCCGTGCAATCGGGACGGATCCGGTGATTCGAACGTAGCTTACCTTCAGATCCACGCCCCTTAGGACGGGAATCTCTGGTCTCAAGGGATAAGAAAAGCGGACATCATTGAGATCTATGCAATCCCCACCAAGAGGGCCACGAGTCTCATTTTCCGGCGTTGTCCGAACGGTCGGCTGGAGACCATGCAGCCAGAAGACATAGTTGGCTGCATTGACGCCTTTGGTGATACCTAGCACGAGCGATGAGTATGATGAAACACTTACAAACTCAAAGATCTTTTGGCTCACCAGTTGAGAATTGAAACAAGGCTGATGATGCTTGGCCTGCGAAGAAAACACCCAAGAAGGCAATGAGGAAAGCACCCAGGTCAACCTCGTTGAACGATAGCAGTCGACAGCCATACCTAGTGGAAGAATCTTGTGAGTTGGTCGCTTCACGGCGATATAAAGCCGAGGAATAGACCTACCAGAAACCCAGAGCCATGAACCAATACTCTATTCCCTGCATCATGGCAAACCAAATCATAAGCTGACACAAAGGCGACCTCGATTCCGAAACAGCACGATCTAGCTCGGCACCGTATTGTTCCAGCACAGATTCTTCAATGGCCAGCGAAGAGACTGTCCGAATTGCGGTCACAGCCTCGGACGCGATGGCGGCACTAGTCGAGTACCGCTTGGAATTGTCACGGTCCAGCTTCGCATCAAAACGAATCTTGAGAAATCCGACCATGACTGTGGGCGGGAGGCCAGCTAGAACGACGACGAGCCCGAGTTTCCAACTATACGCCAAGGCCAGAATGCTGCATGACGCGAGATTGAGCACCGCGATGCCTATAAGAGCTATGTTGAATCCCATGAGTTCAAGGATGGACTGAGGAGAAGAGTCAGCCCGGCTGGTCAAAGCACCGGTGTCGTTCTCTGGTCGGTCGAAAAACTGTATGTCTTGGTGGATGATGTCGTGAAAGACCTGTTTTCGGTACTTGTAATTAAGTTGTTGTGCGATATTGTTTGTTGAATAGCCGAGCGAGAAGTAAGATAAGAGGCAACCCGCAGCTAGGACAATGAACATCGAGGAAAAGAAGTTGCCATCCTCGGTGAGCCGAGGTTCTGGGTAGTTGAAAACTGTGACCACCTTGGATGTGAGAATTGCCTGGGCTGGATAGGCAGCCGCTAGAACAGTGTTAGAACAAGACAGTGACCACGAGATTACAGGTAAACTGACCTCCTCCTAACACACCCAGCGTAGCGAAAACATATGCCCAAGCGGCATCTGGAGTCTCCTTGACAAGCCGGCAGATGACTGCCAAGATTCCCAATTGTTTGTGAAGATCGTAATTGTCCCAGTCCTTCTTTCGCTCCATGAGCTCTTGGACTGAAGACGGATACCGAGTTATTAGCTTGTGGGGTTCGGTTCCTCCATCTGTCTCGGCCCCTGCCTCACTCTCTCTGTCAGTGGTATCGGTAGACTCTGCATCTGCATTTGTGCTGACAGTGAGACTCTGGATCCGTACAAGCTTAGCATAGACACTATTGTTAGCAATCAGGGAGTCGTGGTCGCCCTGTTCCACGATCCGACCTTTGCTCATGACGACGATGTTGTCCGCCTTGCGGATGGTGGCAAGCTTATGTGCGATCACAATCGTGGTGCGGCCTTCGGATGCCTGGTCGAGAGCTTGTTGAACTACCGTCTCTGAGCGAGGGTCTAATGCACTCGTGGCTTCGTCAAGGAGGAGGATCTTGGGCTCGGAGACGACGCTGCGAGCAATGGCGATGCGTTGGCGCTGCCCTCCGGAAAGAAGCCCGCCACGCTGTCCGACATCCGTATCGTAGCCATCGGGAAGCGCAGTGATGAATTCGTGCGCAAATGATACCTTTGCAGCGTCTTGAACCTTCTGAAGCTGTTGCTCCCTGGAGGCATGTTCCCATTCCGTCCCGACTAGACCTTGCTTGATATTATCGAATACGGTGCCGCGAAACAGCACCGGTTCCTAGGTTAGATGTTAGACTCGTGATTCTTCCCTGTGACTCCCTAGTTCTCAATGAATACCTGTTGCACGAGGCGCACCGACATGCGAAGCCAGTTGAGGTTATATTGCTCAATCGGGCGACCGTCTAGCTTGATAGAACCGGAAAGCGGATTGTACCATCGCTCAAGCAGCCCAATGATTGTGCTCTTTCCCGAACCAGAAGGACCCTGAAGAGATGGCTTAGTTTCTGTGACCATCTGAAAGCTGGAGAACAGCACTTACCACCAAAGCTGTCACTTTCCCTGCAGGAATCGTAAGAGAAAAGTCTTGCAGGACAGTCGTATTCGGCCTGGTTGGGTAAGCGAACCTCACATTCTCCAACTCAATAACACCGTTCACCTCGGATGGCCTCTCACCAGTAGTGCTGAAGGGGTCTATATGAGAGGTACGGTCGATGAGACTAAAAAGCTTGGAAGCAGCAGACGCGGCCTGGCTGAAGTCCACAAAATGGGGTGCGAGCGATGTCAAGTTGGTGGATGCAAGAATGACTGACATCACTACCCTGTCCACGAAGTGATCGATCAGTATGGTAAGATAATGAAGCAAGATGTCAAAGGCTCACGTGAAAATTTGCCCGGAGTCCTCGATCTCCCCCCTTGCGATCATATGGATGCCTTGCCAGAAAGCCAGACCGAAGCCGAGTTGAATGATGGTGTACTGTGACGAGAACATAATACCCAGTAGGGGGGACTGTGTCTTGCCAACCCGCCGAACTTGCTCTAGATGCTCGCTGAACTTCTGAACAAGCCTCTCCCTCATCTCGAATGCGTGGACAGCCCGAATTCCGCCCAGAACCCCTTCTACGAAGGAGTTAGCGCGCATGTTAATGCCCATCGATTTTATTAGCAAGCCAGTCTGCACGGCCGAGACCGTCCCCATAATGAGGAGACCCGCCGGGGCAATGCAAAGGCAAATGAGCGTGAGTTTCCATTGGACCGAGAAGGCAACGATGAAAGCGGCAATGAAGGCGGATATGCCCTGGAATGCAAGACCAAGCTTCTCAGAGATGCCACTCTGGATCAGGCGGCCGTTGGAAGTGGCCTGAGTTGCAATTGAGCCGCCAGTACCAAAATCGTAAAAAGCAACCTCTTGCCGAAGGGCAGCGCGGAGGAACTCGAAGCGAATATTGCGGGTAGTTCGATGGGCTGTGTATGTCAAAAGCAGGTTGTATGCGTAAGATAGCACAGATCTTGCAATTCCAAGATAGACGAAATAAAGTCTAGAAATAACGTTAGGTTGAGCAAACGTACCACGAGTGACACGACGGAGGCGAGTACTCGGATGAGGGATATGCTTACGCCAAATGACTGGCACCTTCACGGAAATCAGACGCAGACGACACGCGTCCTACGAAATCGTTCATCGTGGTGATAAAGCTGCCAAAGATCAAGGTCTGCAGGGCAATGCCGGCTCCGGAAGCAACAGCTGCCACAGCTGCGATGCATTGGAGTATGTGATCGATGTTCGACCCGTACCGAAAAATCCTCTGGCGAGTTCGGTCAGTTAGGTACTGTTTCAATTTGTTACTGGGTAGGTAGCCTCACCTTGTATGCTTGAAAAGCACCCATTTCTTGGGGAAGCTCGGTGGTTGGCTCCGGATTAGAGGCATCGTGATGCTTTTCCGAGGCCTGGACCGGTTTCTCTTTGGCGGACGATGGGAGCGCCATTGCTTTGTCAATCACCCCTGATTCTACAACATACAGCTTAGAGGGGTCAGAAAAACTGAGTACTTGTCATGTATATGTACATGTAAATGAATATTAAGTCTCAGTGAGAGAAAGACGGCTTAGACAAGTCGCGTGGAATGAAGACTGTAAAGAGAGCATGGATGACCAGAATAATAAACCAAACTTTCTCAGGGAGATAGAGAGCCCAGATTTTGTGAACCGAAAAATAGGGGAGGCGGAAATTTACTGATTGCAATTACGGTACCCATCTCAACTGACTGGAATGTGAAGCCGTCCCAAGCGCGGGATGAGGTGCGGCAGACGGCGAGCTCGGCCGCCGAAGTGCAGACTCATCATATAACATGATTCGTCAAACTAAGAAATATGTGGGTCTTTACTTTGCGTCTTCAACGTATTTCTCGGGGCCGACTTCCCCTCGATCCGAGTCCTCGCCTTCTCTCACCATTTACTCACAGAATTTCAGCCTATGCAGCACAATTTCGATCCACTTGTGTGTCACCAGTACGCCATGGCGGACAATCAAGCCGAGATTGGGGGCCGCGAAGATTCCCTCGAGCCACGATCGGGGGCGCCCAGGAGTCGCCGAGCTGTGAGGCTCCCCACCCTGGCCTCCATTGCAGGAATGACTCTGCTGACTAGGGACATAGTGTGATGCCTGTCATTCTCGCAAGGTAAATTGATTCCTCAATCGAGGCGTCTCCTTGCTGAACAAGGTGGATCTCAGATACGATGCAACAAAGAATCACCCTGCGCGCATTGCTCTCGTGTTGGGATAGCATGCACGTTTACCGCCGACCAATCGAGAGAAAAGCGCACACGAATCCTGCTTACTCCGCAATAGTGAGATCCACCTGCCATTCAAGTTGTATCTTTTGCTTATGTTTCGTGCAACAGTGAGAGGAAGCTCGACCGCATGGACCGCCGGCTGGATGATGTTGTGAAAATGCTCGAGGAGTTGAAGTGCAACATGTCTGCAAATAGTCACTCATCGAACAAGCCAGCACATACCCCCGAACACACCATTTCACCTACAGAGGATCAATCTGGTCGCTCTGGCCACTCAGTAGAGCTCAACAGAACCAAGCCAAGCAGCCAGTCCGATTCCACTATGGCTGCACACTCCGAATTCGCCCATGACTTCATTCAGAAGACTGTCACAACCGACCCTTCAATGAACCACAGCCCGGAGATGCGAAAGGCCTTCGGCGCACTCAAGGATACCATTAGGTCCTTTGGGCTATCCGGCTTCCCCGCCGAATTGTCCTTTCCCCATGCAACCCCAATCCAACGCCCCTCTCTGCGTGGCTGTGAGATGCCTCCGATTGAGAAAGTCGTGGAACTCATCCGCAACCCCAATTGTAAGCTGCAGCATCTTGTATCTTCTCGAAGTCTACCATCAATACCCTTTTTAAATAAAATCGGATATTCATCCCCAAAAAGACGGATGCTACACCAGTACTTAACCC
>JACBFG010000005.1:799091-873992 GCA_013435955.1 Diaporthe sp. HANT25 | reverse complement strand
CCCACACCTAACACACCCACACCTAACACACCCACACCTAACACACCCACACCTAACACACCCACACCTAAAATACCCACATACACAGACACGGACACCCTCACCCAGACAAATACCCAATGCCAAACCCAATGTCCAGAGCCAATACCTACGCGGGCGTGTAAATTGGTGGAATAGCTGTGGGTAGATGTATCCCTACCTCGTTTGGTGCTGCTGTTATACCGGTGTGCCCTCTGCGTTTGCATGTGCGGATATCTGATTTCTTTTTGGATATCCGCACTGGCAGTCCTCAAAGTAAAGGGTTCACGTCGACTGATACATTTCCTCTCTCAGATCAACACATTATTAGAACCATAGGGACGTTTCAGTTCTTGCCAATGGACAATCTTGCAGATCTCAGTCTTGGTGTTTATTTCTCTCAGGACTACTCCGAGACTGATTTTGTAACGGTTAATGTTGGCCTTCACTATCTCTTCCAAGCATACTCGTCATTGGTGACAGAGACCGATCGAGAAAAGTTTCTTCATTACGCCGATGTATGCCGCAATAATGTTGATACCGGCCTTTCAATCCTGCCGTTATACTTACCACCAACTGTTGGAACCATTACCGCTCTCCTTTGCGGTGTAAGTTTCACGAAGACACATGAACTTCTTTATCTTACTCCTTCTGTCACACTCCTCAAATCCCTTTCTCTGACTGGCTTTCTACTTTCAGACATACTATGCTCTCAACATCTCGGAGCCACACTTGGCGTGGACCTTGGCCACTAAAGCCTCTGAACTGTGCCAAACCCTGGGCTATCACCACATTGGAAGCAAGAGCGAAGACTCCAAAAGAGAATCGGGCCACAAACAATGTCTCTTCTGGTTTCTGTACGTCGTGGAAAAGGGCTTAACACTTCGACTTGGCCGAGCATCCTCTATTCAAGACTGGGACGTGACTATACCTCTGCCAGAATTTACGCCCGAGGATCGGGAGTCAAACCAGGCATCTGCATTGTTCATGAGACTCGGCGTGAAGCTCGCTCGTTGCCAGGGGGATATACAAGAGCTCTTATTTAGCTCAACATCTCTTGCCTTGCCGGATCACGTACGACACTCGCGCGTGCAGATCTTGGAAAAACAACTCGGCGAAATCGGCGCAGAAATTAAAGTCAACGTGGAGGATCTGAGCACCAACGCGGGAGTCAAAGATTTGAACGTAATTCTTCTCCGTTCATGTGAGATCGCTCATATGTCACTCCTCACGCTGGTCCATCGAGCAGCTCCGCGCCTTGCACTGTCCTCAATTTTCAACGCTCAGTGCGTGGAGAATGCGCGGGCCGCTCTAGAGCGACTGCATACATTTTTGAAATTGATGCAAAACGAGACTGAATATGTCCCGGCAAGCGCATACAAGTGAGTTACAACAGGACATTATAGCCTTCATGCCAACTGCTGTCTTCAGATATGTGGATGCTAACTAACTAGTACAGCGTCCTGCTATACTCCCCAATATCATTTATTGTCATGTTTTGCAATATCATCGAGACCCTCAACCACGTCGACATGGCTTGTCTTCTCGACTTCAACACTCTGCTGATAACGGCTGCACCCAGCTCTGGGCCGATAGCTAAGATGCAACGGCTCTTCCAGGCCCTTTACAACGTGGCATTGCAGTACGTCGAGTTCCGCACAGCTCACGGTGGGGCAGGGCCGATCCGTGCCAACGCAGAGATGGATTCCTGCCTATCAATGCTCGGTATTTCCGCATCCGAATTGGGGAATCAGCAGCAGCAAGCTGATGATATGGGTCAATCTTTCGATTGTGCTCCTTCAGACAACCTGGAGGGTAGTCGCATTAGACGCGAAAGCTTGAATCCTCTGGTGTGGATGGACAATATGTTTCAGCCAGATGATTTGCTTTTGTGGTGATGCTTAGCAGATGACATCCCACTATACGCGCTTCGAGGTTCCGAAATTGCTTGCATCCCGTGCGTCAAATGCCAATGAACCGTGGTGTGAAAGGTGAGCCAATCCGTCAATTCAGTGTCTCAAGCCCAGTCCTGACGGTGAGGAGACTCGCTAAAACTGATACTCCAGAAGAAATGCAGTGTGACGTTGTCAGATTTGGTGTTATGCATGCAGGGCCCTTTCAAAGCCTCCAGCACAATCAGAGCCAGAGCATCTCGCCTCCACCGTGTCGGCTTGCCCACCACTGTTCGCTTGTCACGCAAACTCTACGAGATCGACCAGCGAAACAATTCGGAAACAGTCCCGCTCGAATTCTCCGCTCGCCCTGGAGCCCGCCCCTGAGTCGAATGCGCATCCAGACTCTCCTTGGCCGAGCCACGCTGAGGTGTCAATGCACGCAAAAATGCGATTCGCGGCTGTCACCCACCAAGTTCAAAAAAGCTACGAAAGCTTAGATACCCCCCAAAAAGAACCCGGGTTCGTCCTTCCAGATCCCACACAGGCTAGATTTCCGGAACCCGCGAGGCGAAAGGGGTGGCAATCCAAGGCGAGGCTTCCGCAACGAAAACCCCTTCAGCGCCCAAGGGAAGACCCTGGCAAGGCGGGACAACGCATTCATGCGTGGCTGTGTAAACACCACAACCAAACTGTGATTTCAGCTGCGCTGCTCACTCCGGACGCGGCGGAAAGGCATTTCATCCTGCGACATTATTTTCTTCATTTTCTTCAACGAGAGGTGGTCTATCATCAGGTGCACCCCAGCCACCACCGTTCTCTTATTTCATTGAAGCCCATTTTCTTCCAAGACAGAGAGCAACCCGGTTGGTGACCTGAGCCAAGATGGGCTGGTGGAGAAGAATGAGGAACAAGTTCAGGAACAGGAGCTCCAAGAAGAGCGCGCGGCCGATGAGGTTCGCGGGCACCGGGAGCCCCTTTGACGACGTCCCGCGGGTGTCCACCGCGTCGTCGCCGCCGAGGACGCCGCCCAAGCAGGCGCTGTTCGAGGAAGACACAATCTCGCTCTTCCGCCCGTCCATGATGTCCGACCGCTCGGGCCCGAACCCGCACCTCATCTTCAACAGGACACGCGAGTATTAGACTTTGTGGCCGGCCCCCGAGTCTGCCGTGCCATACATTTCCTTTGGCATTCCTTGTGGAGTTGCGATGCGATCGAGGTTGTCGACTCATATCAATCGAATATGGGGCTGGAGTCAATTGGACTGGGCAAGGGTGGGTGGCTTGGCAATGTTGGCTTCGAGTCGACTCCGGGGCGGCAGCTGGAGTTACAAATCGACGTTATCCTTCCTGCGGCAACAGCATCCCAGGCTTCATTTGTGCATCAGGGTCGGAGTTGTGGTTCAATGGCGGCGTCAACACCTGGAAGGTTTAGGGACAAATTGCAAGCATTATTTGAAAGATATCGTCTCACTGGTTTTGAGCCGACGGCTGGATTTGGGACATGCACTCAACTGGGTTGGGAAGCAGATATGCAAATACAACAGGTCCGGGTCCGAAGACCCGGGGATATATTGAGCTCTAGCTTCTATGGTCTATGTCGGTCCGCTCATCTGCTTAACGCCGGCCATACATGCAGTCCTTCAAGTGCCGCCGGTGTCGACCCGGGTCAGAGTCGCCGGGGCTGCTCCTCGGTATTGCTTTCAACAACAGAAATCATTGTCTCTCATATCACTTGCTTATTGACCTGTCGTGGGGGAAACCCTCTACTCAATACGTGGACGCTTCGCAATGGGGGACGCGTCTCCGCTGCTGAGGGGCCGGGACTTACCACCCTGCTTTCCGAAGTACTCGAGGCTGCCCTTGGGGTCAGCCTTCATGGTCTCGCCGCCGGACTGCCAGTCCGCGGGGCAGACCTCGCCGTGCTCGTCGGTGAACTGGAAGGCCTCGACGAGACGGAGGGTCTCGGTGACGTTGCGGCCGACGGGCAGGTCGTTGACGGTGATCTGGCGCAGGGTGCCCTTGGGGTCGATGATGAAGAGGCCGCGCAGGGCGATACCCTCCTCCTCGATCAGGACGCCGTAGTCGCGGGCAATCTTGAAGTTCTTGTCGGCGACCAGGGGCAGCTTCAGGTCCTCACCGAGACCGCCCTGCTTGCGGGGGCGCTCGCGCCATGCCAGGTGGGTGAAGTGGCTGTCGGTGGAGACACCGAGGACGGTGGTGTTGAGCTTCTCGAACTTGGGCAGGGCGTCGTTGAAGGCGAGGATCTCAGTGGGGCAGACAAAGGTGAAGTCCATCGGGTAGAACAGAAGGACGACCCTATTGAGTGAGGTGAGCGAGCGTCCATGTGAGATGAGGGGTTGGTTGGCTGGCGAAGAGAACAGCTGATCCTGCCTTGTGTCTGGATTGGGGTTGTGACGAAGAAGGCAAGAAACAGCAGTGGCAACAGAATGCGCAATACTGGGCATCGGACTCACCATTGACCCTTGAAGTCAGAGAGGGAGACCTCCTTGAACTCACCGTGCTCAAGGACGGTGGTCGCCGTGAAGGCAGGGGCGGGCTTCTGAACAAATGCCTTGGACATGTTGACTGATGTTGATGGGGGCGACAGAAGGAAGAAGTGTAGTGCAAGGCTTAGTAGGCGAGGATGAGCTTGAGTTGTTTCGGTCTCTCGAGATAAGGCCAAGCTGGACGCTTTTGAGAGAGAGGCGCAGGAGGGGTGAAAAACGTTGAGATGCGATTAGATAACGCGTTCGATGACAGAAGCGCAGAGAATCAAGCCCACTTTTGAGGGCATAAAAGTCCGTAATCCCGATCTCGCAAGAGCCAATGTTTGTCCGCTCGGCCAGACAAGAACTGGGCTCGGCTTTGACCAAGATGATGAAGTGAGGGTCCACAGGAAATGGTGAGGGTGGTGGGTACAGGCAGCCGAAACTTCTGGAGCTCTTGACAGAAAAGGAGACAAAGAGCGAGAAAACTTCAGGCCCGGTTTTTCTCGATAAGTGACGATAACGGCATCAGTCGCGCCTGAGTGGGTCGCGTCTTCACATGGTGCTGGCAGAATTGTGGGCCTCGCGCTTCACTAACACGCCTCGCACTTCAAGCCATGACTGAGGTGTTACCGACCTAACAGTCTCTATTTTAAACCGCTGTCTCCATTATGATATCGCGAAGTGGTCCCGTCCCGCTGTCCCGGTGGTGTCCCGGGATTTCAGACCTCACGGCCCTCGTCTATCTTGACATCTTGACAACTGGAATCCACAGTCTGACAAATGCACCTCCCGTGACACAGTCACTCTTTGATCGGCTCTCCTGCCATGATAGTAAATTCGTAAATTGGACTCTCCAGTGGACGCCCAGATCGCAAACGTAGATGCCAATTCGCCCGCCTGATTCCAAATCACGACCTCGCTACCCCGGATGACGTTCTGGGGTGGAACCCGCTTCTTGAGCTTCCGTGTGGCGTGATCTCGGGCCAGATCTTCTACTCTTCCCACGTACCGTACTAGCCTGCCAGACATGTTGACCAGACTGCAGCCCAAGGTGAGTCTCGTCGAGCCGGGAAACGGAGCACACATGCAAATATCCAAGATGGCCAAGCCGCGACTAGGAACATACGTCGTCAGCCATCAAGGTTCTCACTCGTGGTGTCTCAGCTCACTTACAAGGAATAAGCGATATCGGCGTGTCTTACAAAGCGCGACAGCATATCAAAGACTCATTTAGGTCTTCCGCGGTTTACTGTTTCAGGATCGGCCTGAGCAGTTGGCATGTTGCATGTCATCCTGAAGATCATTGTTCTTATCAGGGATCTGAAAGTTTCTTGAGTGGTGCTGTAGGAGCCATCAAGTTAAGCAAGACCTAATCGTGGCTGCCGTGAGACTCGCCAGCACAAGAAAAATCGCACCTCTTCTTATAACACTTAACAAACGGCCACCCAACCGGTGACCTCCTTGAAAATTGCAATGTGAAGAAGCTATGCCGTCTCACCAACACGGTGGGTTTCAGAGGGCCCAGTGCAAGCAAATTAGGAAACAGCTCAACGAGGGTTCAATTTGAAGAAATTCTGACTTGATTCCTAATGAGTGTTGCAGACATGTTCATGCGATTAACCCAAATCTTTGACACAAAAAGTAAAACATAGAACTACCTGGGTATCCAACAACTTACGCCACGCAAATCTGCCTCCCGTCTATACATCATTTAGTCGTAAATCACGCTCTCGCATCAGGCACCCCAATCTCAGTCGTCAAGCTCTCAGCTGCCTCTTTAATGTTGTGCCACCTTCTTCGTCACAAAGTCCACACCCTCAGGAGGATCAACCAGACCGTCCTTGCCCGAGAACCTGTAAATGCTCAGGTCTACCCCCATGGACACAAGGACCAAGAACCCATCACTCATCCCATCCTTGTGCCACGCCTTCAGCGTCTGCAGCAGCCCCTCCTCCGCAGCCTTCATCTCAGGCGTGTCCAGCGCCTCGCCGCTCCTCCCCGGCAGGTTGAAAGCCAGATTGAACACCACCAGGTTGACGGCAACGAACTTCCTCGGGTTCGCAGGATCCATCGCGACGAAGAACTGCGTGTCTTCTGGCCGTACGTCCTTCCCTAGCGTGCTCATGTCGCCGGGGAAACAGCCCGCGTTCACAACCTGTGCCTCTGGGAAGTTCTGCGTCATCCAGAATTCCGCGGCTTTGAAGGCTGCCGGGCGGGAGATCATGGCGAATCGCTCCGGGTTTGTCGCTGCCAAGTTGTTTAAATGGTCCTTGACGGCCTGAAATTGTGCTTCGGATTCAAATGGATCCGGGGCGACGAATTGCTGAGGCCCGGGTCCAGAATTTGTTGCAATGGCTTGTGTCTGGCCTGACTGCTGATGTGCATTGGAGGCCTGGTTCTTGGGCTTACGCCCGAAAATGCTGCGGAGAGTGTTCTTCATGGCACAGGCAGTGTGACGGACAAAGATTTGGTGGAGCGTGGGACCTTCCACTGTTCTTGTCGATCCTCACCGAGACGTGCTTTATATCTCTTCCGAACCATCGTGAGATCTTGTCGAACCACTCTAGGCATCAGGTTGAGTCACGCGGCGATACAAAATTAGGATACGATATGCCAATTGGAATATGGCGCGAAGGAGCAGAAGCTACCAAGGTGCTATTGCACTATACTAACCGCTTACAGGTGAGACTACGTTGTCGGGCCTTCCTCCCTGGCATCTCAAAAGACCCCATTTGATTACAATGAGTGATGCGAAAAAACTGATAAGGACCGATTGAGACTGACAGGCGATTTCCAGAAATAATAGTAACTAGCCCCCTCCTGAGTATAAGGGTTACTAAAGACCTATTATTATATACTTTAACTATGTTTATTTAACTATAGCTATTCTACTAGCTAATTATAAGAGGCTCTTAGCTTTCTACCAAAGTTACTTAAAAGGCATCCCTCTAGCTTTAAACTATTTTATTATATTTCTAAACTCCTTTAGTAATATCCTATAATTAATCCTTAATTTAATATCCTTCTAGATTTTAACTTCTTTAGAGTAAATCTTATGTATTCTAAGTATAGCCATAAATATATAAATTACATTAAATAATTTAGGCTTTAAAGAACCCAGCTCTACTAATATTTCTAGCCACACCTGCGGATTGTACACCAGGGCATGGCCATCTTACTAGGCTATCTATTCCAACTTCTATTTTGAACACAATCAGTAGCTATCAGGGCAACAAACATGTGCACTGGTTATATAGTCTTGGAAGTAATTTCAGTCTTACAATGGCAACAGGCTGATTAATTATTTTTATATAGTCTTAATAAGCAACAGATTGTTTAAAAGATAGTATCTTTATATTTATCTATTTTAGGCAATTTAAAGGCCTGAGTTATATAGCAAAGGCATCTTAATAGTATTAAGCTAAAGATTGCATTAACTTAAATAGCTTTAGCCTTATTAGCTTTATCCCTAATAGACTAGCCTAGTATTAAGCTTAATAGATTATTAATAGTACTAGTATAAATAGGTATAGCCTAATACTAGTAATTTTAATACAAAATAGCNTAATGCTAGTTTATAGAAGTAGATTAAATAGTTACTATTTAAAGCCTTATATAGTAAATTTAACTATAACTGCCTATAGTATACATTATCTCTTGTCCCTCTGGGACTACTATTGTCATTCCGGCTTAGTAGAGGAACTCAAAGAATACAAATAGTCTAATAATAGTGACTAGTGAGTGTTAAGCATGTCAAGGGTGGCAGGACGCGATTTTGAATGGCCCACCGCTGACTCACATGGCTATATTCTCACCCAGCCTAGTCACAGTAGGCAGCTAGGCCCGTTGCACCAAGTCTTCCTTTGGGGCTTAGAGATTCGTGATGCTACCTATACGAGCTTATCAATGCATACGCACCTTGAAAAGTTCAACCACTTATCTAGTAATCAATATACATTAAACATATGGAGCAATTGATCACACAATGATATTTCTGATTTTCAAGCCTGTCTCCATGACTGAACGAAAGCTCAGTCTCTGTGGGTGAATTTGTTTGGAAGAACGGTGCAGCCAACACAATCCCACCCAGCATCTCCAACTGCATTCCGAGGTGCTAAGTTACTCTTGGTCTTAAAATCAGCGTGTTCATTGATGCTTCCTGGTACTATTCTTCATCCTCCCATTCCATAGGTCTATTCATGTAAAATTTCCAACAGAATAAGACCGTCTATAGACCCAGTATTGCGTTTCCACATACATTGGTAATAGCCACTTCGTTCATTTCATTCTCCGAGATAACCGTCTTGTCATTTTCGCGATTGCTCGCAGCGTACGCGACAAGCTGTTGGGCGAGTCGCAATCCGAAACTACCTCTGATTCTGCCGATCAGGCTCACGAGACGGTCCCAGCGGCGCCGACGAGGAACGAGTCCTGTACTTTTTTCCAAAGCTCCCAGCCGAGCATCATTTTCAAATCTGGAGGGACGCCGTCAATAGTCTGCCTCTGTCCAAGGACCTAGCCTTCGACTTCAAACTTTTCTATAACTCGGCCAGCCTGCATTTTTCCACATGATGAATTTCTACTAAACAACCAAGAGATGACCTCCCACCTGCTACTTGCTACAAGATAGCCCTCTGTGGGGTGGAATCTATATAGGCTGAGTTTGTGTGGGACAGCTTCTCGTGAGATAAACTATGGAACTTCCCATTGGCACGTGCTAGTTTCTACTGCGGGATATCTTCTCTTATATTGTGGAGGACAGCGTGTGAGATTGTATGTAAATACAGCCTTCTGGCACCCTTCCCACACAAATGACGCGGTACCTGGAGACACCTGGAATCCCTGCCGATCGTAGATCTTGCCCTGGTATATATCTAGAGCGAAGTTTGTGGGGCGCGGGGCATCCCCTGTCTCCGACCGCGCAAGTCTGGGCCCGGCCTCGAGTTCGTCGACATATCTGGCATATGTAGCCGAGCCAGGCAGCTTATCAGCAAGCTACTGGCATGGCCATATTTATGACCCGATTTGGACACCGCGCCGTTACTGCAGAACTTCACGTAAAACATCTTATCTCCTCCCAAATCGATAACATTGAGTAAGCTCGGCGCTAACATCCGCTCGCTGCTTCCCGTGGACGGTTTGGATACTAGAACGAGTAAGGCCATGGTCGGCGCTGCTCGTCCCCTCACAGGGTCTAAATGCAACACTACACAGCACAGGGCGTCCCGGCAGTGCGGACAGGTATCTAAGGTACTTTAAATACCGCAACCGTTATCAGAACACGGGTAATGAGAAGCTTAATGACGTTGGCCCTGTATCGAGCAGCATGTACTCCGGGCTAATGGCTTTCATCTTGTGAGTGGCCTTTTGTGACGTTGTTGACCATATCAACATCAAGAACCCGTGTGGTCAAACGTGATCATGCTGTAGCAGCTTTATATTTGTATTTCCCATCGCACGTTGTGACTTGACCATGGACTCAAGCAAGCCTCAATCGCTGGAGACCACGGCGCAGCCGCCCTCCGAAGTCGTCGACTCCGCCGAGCAGGATGTGGTCGACGCTTGCGACCTGGCCGCTCTGGGCCACGCCCAAAGCCTCAGCAGGAAGTTTGATATCTGGAGCATCCTGGCACTTGCGTTTTGTGTGCTGGGCACATGGTCGACATTCGCACAGGTGAGCAGAGACGAACCCTTTTTTATCATCGTCCCTGGCCGATGCCGAACATTCAGCCTGGCAGCTGCCACGATGAACACCGACGCGGCTGCAGTGCCAAAACGGCCAAAGAAAAGGGTGGCGAATGCTAACAGAAGTCCCTTCCATGCAGGACCTCAGCAGCGGGCTGACCAACGGCGGCCCCATCAGCATTCTTTGGGGGCTATGTCTCGTGACAATCTGCAATGTCTGTGTCGTCATTTCCCTCGGCGAGCTGTGCAGTAGCATGCCCACGGCGCTCGGGCAGGCCTACTGGGTCCTGCGGCTCTGGGACGCGCCGCTGGGGAGGTTCACATCGTACCTCTGCGCCTGGATCAACACGTTCGGGTGGTGGACGCTCACCGCGTCACAGACCGCGTTCATGACGAGCTTCCTGCTCAACATGAAGGTTATGTTCGACCCCGACTGGACTGGCGCGAGCAGTGGCTGGGTGCAGTTCCTGGTGTACCTTGGAGTCAACGGCCTCTTCACTGTCTTCAACTTGGTCGCGTGTAGAAAGGACAAGGTTTTGCCGCTGTTTAACGACTTCGTGGGTATTGGCTTTGTGGGACTCTTTGTGATTCTCAGCTTGGCGCTCCTGATTGCTGTGGGCACCAAGCCCGGCCTCGAGTTCCAGCCTGGGCGATTCGTCTTTGGGACTTGGATCAACCAGACGGGTTGGAGCGATGGTGTAACGGTAAGCAGCTTCCTTTGATTGTCTCTTGACTCTCGTACAGCGACAAGATATTACGAGCGTCTACCGCTAGGGCCGATCTGACAACTATTCCTCTTGTAGTGGTTCACGGGCTTGCTTCAGGCTGCCTATGGTCTGACGGCCTTCGATTCAGTCATCCACATGGTCGAGGAAATTCCAGCACCGCGGCGCAATGCGCCTAAAGCAATGTGGCTCGCTGTCGTCACTGGCGCCATTAGCGGATTCATATTCATGCTCGTCTGCCTGTTTTGTATTCAGGACTTGGACGCAGTTCTCAATTCAGACGTGCCATTCATGCAGCTGGTCCAGGACGCAATCGGTCTCCAGGGCGCCGCCGTGCTGTTGGCTCTCTTCATCTTCAATGGTCTCGGTCAAGGAATCAGTGTCTTCACCACCGGGTCGCGGCTGACCTGGGGCTTTGCAAGAGACGGCGGAATCCCTTTCAGCGCCTACTTCGCAAAAGTCGATCCGACTTGGAAAGTCCCAGCGAGGGCCATAGTACTTCAAGGGGTTATTGTTGCCCTCGTCGGTGTCCTATACCTCTTCGCTAACACCGTTCTTGAAGCCATTATCAGCACAGCGACTATCGCCCTCACAGTTTCGTACGCACTACCGATCGTGACCCTCATGGTTGCCGGGCGCGACAGACTCCCGCCTGGTGGTTTTCGCCTCGGATCTCTTGGACCCCTGATAAATTGGACGTCCGTCATATATTGTGCCATCACGACTGTGTTTTTCTTCTTCCCTGGTGAGCCCGCCCCGGCTGCTGCTGACATGAATTACGCGATCGCGGTGTTCGCTGTCATGTTGGTGGTGTCTATTGGTTTCTGGTTCACCAAGGGCCGCATCTCATATATGCGGACCACGGACTCTGCCAAAGCTGTGTTGGAGGCTCAGAGGCGTGAGATGGTGGTCCATGATGGTGTACCAGAAAGTCACTTTGAAGAAACTGGACCACAAACAATTTCTGGCCAGAAGAAACTTTGAAATGAGAAACACGGAGGTTGTAACTATCTTGCAATAGCAATCTTGCAATATTATTGGCAAAAGTATTCGATTATGTACGTCTATACTCTTTGCAGTGAATCTCACAGAGCATCGGTCAAATTTGTATATAATTCGTCAACGACTCTGTCGAAGGCCAGCCGTTCAAACACACCTTCAAGAGATAGACGAGTGCGCTTTCGGAAGGTCTGGGTCTAGTCTGGAGAGAGCATTATGCTGTACAGCTCATGAAGATAAACTGATTGGAAACTAGACTCTGGAAAGCCAGCCCTACTCCCACGATGTTCCCCCACTCTGGTCCCCTCAGTACCTAGAATCCCGTCATGGAGTATGCAACGGCAGCTACTGATTAGAGGAAATACGCTGCCGAAGGTGTATTCGAAACCACTAACACCACCAATGAAACACTATTTCACCATTGTAGCGCCCGCGAAGCCGTCTTAGCCGATTCCTATCGATGACGGGCCAGGACATTGCTTAGTGCAAGTTTGAGTTCGGCAGTTAAAGCATTCTAGAATACGCCCAGGAGAACTGCGTCCTTGGCTTTTCCTCCTTCGCCTACAATAGCTAGACGTAATTAAGACAATGGACGAGCCAAAGGCGGTCTTTCAGCCCAACGTGGGCTCAAAGGACAAGAGCGTAGGCTGGTACGATCAGACATTCCACGGCATTGAGCCCGCGGCCCGCGAGCTACTCGAGAACTACTCCCACATTGCGCCGGATGAGGTCGATCAATATGTGATCGCAATGGTACGGTACATGAAACCTTATTCTCCTCTCCTCCCACCTGGACCTCCGCGCACACAGACAGACGAACAAACAGAGAGAAACAAAGATAGACAAACTAATCCCACCGACCTCACAGCGCGACAAGGCATGGGACATATTCCCCTACCCCTGCATAGGCCAATTCCGCTTCCTCAACCTCAGCCTGAGCAAGAAGGCCTCGTACCCGAGGATCCTATCCCGCCTCAGGGACGAGGGGGCGACGTATCTTGACCTCGGGTGCTGCATCGGCCAGGACATCCGCAAGCTGGTGCACGACGGCGCGCCCGGGGGGAACCTGCACGGCGCGGAGCTGCAGCAGGGTTTCATCGAGCTGGGTTACGACTTCTTCCGCGACAGGGAGACTCTCGGGGCGACGCTGGTGCAGGCGGACATTTTCGACCTCGACGAGGGCAGCAGCTCCCTGGCCGGGCTGGTGGGAAAGGTTGATATCGTCCACCTCGGAATGGTTTTGCACCTATTTGGCTGGGAGAAGCAGCGGGAGCTGCTGGAGAACTGTGTCAGGCTGCTCAGGCCTGCGCCGCCCGGGGCGATGATCCTTGGCCAGGCCGTGGGGGATCTGGAAGGGGGTGTGAGGCCAGGGAAGCAAATGTTTGCTCATAATGTTGAGACTTTCAATAAGATGTGGGCGGAGATATCCGAGCGGACTGGGTTGAAGTTCGAGTGTAGAGCGACTCTTGACGAGGGCTTGGGCATTGCTGAGTCGAGACGGTCATGGGATGGTGCTACTAGGAGGCGGTTATCGTTTGAAGTTGAGCGAGTCGGCTGATCTTCCTATTTCATTTGTTCATATCACAATCTTAGAGTTCTGATACTGTCTAATGCGCAGTGTGTCCCAAATTTCCGTTCTACCACCCGCTACTAAATACAATGTGACATGCCCGATATGAGAGACGTTTGTACACTCCTGCGTTGAATGTTCACTACGGGCTCAAGAGAACCATTCGATCTGTATATGTTCAGTCGCCCTAGTCGCCGCGTGTTTGTTGTACATCTGCAAATGCAGGTGTCAAGATGAGATGAGTTACAGCATATGTTTGCGATAGCGGTGGCCGTGAGATACCAAGGTAGGCTGTATTATAAGTGACAATATTTGAAAAGAAAGATCAACGCCTGATTGTCCCTGTCACGGTGTAAATGTCGTGTCTAATGTCCATAATTGTAAACATGCACATCTTTGCAACCGAGCTGCATCATAGGATTGAGGTGGTCTACTTAATCACAACAGTCAGCTGCCATGCCAGCTGTCACTCGATGGATTACTTTTGTACCAAGGGAGTCTTCACTCTGAACAATATGGTCATGTCATTGTTGAAAGTGCCTATCTTGTCTTCATGTCCCTCAACGCCAGCTAGACATTTACTGTCTAATGCGAATTCACCGCTCCCAGGTACTCCGAAGTAAGCCAACGCGAGTCGTGGTATCCCAAACACCTGTGACCTTTCTTTCCCATGGTGCAACCAGTGTGCCAAATATCAAGATTCCGCTCCGTCCTGACCCAATGCCTTGCAACCTGAAAAGACAGGCGGGCCATTTGTGCAATAAGCTTATATATAATTGATTCAACTTGAAAAGAAGTGCGGCACGAGAGCCGATTCAAAGATGCGAGGGAGAAAACTAAGGAACCCTCGTGGTGACCCTCAAGGGGCCTCAGCCTGTATGTTCTTGTCTCCCGGGCTTTAGGCCGGCGAGGACCGGCATCTGCAACCTTCACGCACACACCGTGGAGGTGTCGGTGAACGCGGCCGTGACTAGCAGACCTCCAATTGCGTATTCGACTGCGTACGTCTGCGTTTGGGCGTGCGCGGTGAAACTGGGGGTGAGCCGACCGTGATACCCAGTCCCGACTCGAGGTTGACAGTGACAGTCGAGGCGCCCTCAGTGGATTCGAAGCTTTTGTTGAATACTTCCGACAGCGCCTCCCTCTTCCTCTTGAGATTTCCAAGGCGGAAAGCACGTTCCTGCTCGGTCTCCCACGTCTCAATATCCGTGTCAGCCGTGTCGTGGCAAGCCAAGTCACCAGCAATTTCGGTGCCGAGAGCCTTGGCGAGTCGCTCCTTGAGACCAAGAACAGGCCAGATCTGTACTCTGGTGACCTTGACGTTCAAGCCGGCGTCCTGCATGTCCGCCACCTTGGGGGCTTTTGACGGGGAGGCAAATCGTTTGAGAAAGACGGCGGTGACAACAGCGCTGTAGATGACAAACTCGGCGGCGCCTTGGTCTTGCGTAATAATCTTGACCGGAACATCTCGGAATTCTGGCTGAGTCGAGGATGCCTCTTGGCTCGGTTGAGAGGCCTGCGATGAATTTTGTGACGACCATCTCGACGTAGACCTAGAGCGCTGAGGATAGCATTGCCACTGCGCGAGGGCCAACATGATAGCGACAAGATACGAGTCTTGATCGGCATTTTGTGGGACGAGACGTTTACATCGCAGCTTCTGAAGATTGTCGACCGGGATATTGAAGGTGTTATTCGGGCCAGGCATTACGCGGTACAGATTGCTGCGCACCTGGTGCAGATGAGTCCTGTTGATGAAGGCCA
This sequence comes from Diaporthe sp. HANT25, assembly GCA_013435955.1. NCBI lineage: Eukaryota > Fungi > Ascomycota > Sordariomycetes > Diaporthales > Diaporthaceae > Diaporthe > Diaporthe sp. HANT25. Next base: position 858,847 of record JACBFG010000005.1, on the reverse strand, counting down.
GGACGGGTTGATCTGACCATGACTGGAAACTGCTGCGACTCCACTCGGTGTTCTGGCTCGCAATGGACTGCTGGCTGCTGCCAGGTATGCGACCATACGAGCTCGCAACCCTGGTGGAGGCGCTGTCAAAGGATCGGCTGCTCTGATCGTACTGCTTCCAGACGATGGGCACCCGCACACCGCGTTTCAGAACCTGGTCTCCAAAGCGAATCTCGAGATTGAGTTCGGACCTTGCCCTCGACAGCGTGGCGGGGAAGAGTGTTGACATGACACTCTTGAGTGCAGCAATCTGGAGCTGGCTGGGGTCCGAGGCCAGGACGGTGGTGAGGTCCCTGCTCAAGTCGGTAGCGACCTTTGTCGGACGCGGTGGGTACTTGGAGGACATGGAGTTGAAGTCAGGGACCGGTCTGCGGACGGTGGGATGATGGTCCCATTGTACGCCGAGCAGACGAGCGTGCTGGTCTTGCCAACATATTGGGATGATGAATAGCGACTCCCCCTGGTTCTCATGCAGGATGTCGTACAGGGAACCTGGCTCGGGTCGGGTGATGCGATTTATTACGCGTCTTCGCTTCCTTGGTCTTGTGTTGTCGGGAGGCGATATGGGAGCAGCCGGTGGTGGGTGGCCAGCGACGGCGGCGCGACTGTCATCTGCTGGCATGGAGTCGTCGCCTTGGGACGGGGGTGGTGTCCGAGGCGCGATCTTGAAATTTGTGAGGCCGGCCATGTCAACAAAGCTGAGCAGCTGGCCAAGAAGAGGACTGCGATTGAGTAGGGACCTGGGCGCGTCGCGTCAGTAAAAGGGACGGGCCATGAGTGGAAAGCTGCGTGCAGCTGTGGGGCGGCCTGGGGTATTTGCTTTGACACGCCGAGCTCTTTGTTGATGTGGGCCGCGACAAAAAAAGGAGACGGCAGCCCAATGCTGGGTTACAGGCGCAAGGGGTAGGAGATCAGATAACTTACTCTAATAATTGCTGCATTGAGATGAGTCTCTGGGCGAGGGTTTTCTGGCCGACGATTCGGGTTCGATTCGGCAGTGTCTTGGACAGCTAGCCGATTGAAGAGGACGATGCCCGCCCGGATTGCAACGGTGGGCGATGGGCCCCTTGCAGGACGGTGCAGTTGGTGAAGGGCTGTATTGCTTCTTCACCAGGCGATCAAGTTGTCAAAGCTGCACTGCACTGCAAAAGTGGGCCCCTGCAGACTGCAGGTCTGCAGGTGTTTTGGTGGCTCCCTTTGACACTTTGTAGCAAAGTGCAGGAAGCTGCAACGCGTTCGCGGTGACAAGGCAGTAGATTTAAAGATGCAGGCAGTCATGGGCGTGGGAGTGTGATAAAGAGGATTTGACTGAGACTGATGAACGGTCGCGGAATGGGGCTTGAGACGGGTCGCGCAAGGAAAACCAGGCGGCAGAAGTGGTGGCCAGGGGGTCGCGTCGCCCTTTATGAATGCGGTGCAGTTACACCCGTCCACACCAAGAGGATGCGAGGATGCACCAGGATCTGGATGGCAGGACGCGGGACAACAAGAACTTGGTCCCAGATGTAGCGAGAGTGACGCGCTGACAGCACACAAAACCTGCACTGCAGCCAATGGACGGGCGGCCAACGCCTCTGTGTTTGCGACTTGCCACCCCACCTTTTGGGGGCCTCACCCCAAACCCAGTCCTCTCGCCCATCCTGCGCCCTTCACGACCTTGACGCTAACTCACATGACCACAGGCACCAGCCTCACTCATTCACCCCCCGGCAGTTGGCGGGAGACGTGTATTGGGTGGAGGAACGGCCCAACAGCAGGCATTCATTGTGGCTCATACTCTCCCCCGAGCCTAACCGCCGCCGCCGCTGACTCAGAACAGTCCCCCTCCAAGGCTACTATCCCAGAATGGTTTAGCTTATCCAGTGTTCAGAAACGGTTAGCGCATTCGCTGTCCGCCCAGGAAGGAGAGACGTCAGTCCGCTGCTCAGTCGTCAGTCAACTGCTTGTTACCCGTGTCAGGGGTAGTACGTAGGCATAGAGAGAGTGAGCTACCAAGAGGCATCCAACCCCTCCACAGCTTCACCTTCTCACCATCCCGCCAACACCAACCACATCCACTCCAGCAACAGCCTGCCTGGCGGCGCATAAGTCACAATGCCTGTAAGGCCGTCCATCCATTATTCTGCCCAGCCCTGCCCTGCCCAATCCCCACCCAGGCCAAACGCAGACCCAAGGACATCACCAGCTAACTCTCGCCCTCGCTCCGCCCCTCGCAGGCCTACAACTCCATCTTCAACGCCGACCCCAACGAGCCGCGCCTGATCGGTAACTTCCCCTTGCTGCCCCTGCGCACAAAGACCCGTGGGCCCGCCTACACGCTGCCCTTCCCCAATCCGCCCCTGCCCGCCAACGAGTCGCCCGACGCCGAGTCCGAGAGCTACGACATCCTCGACGAGGTGCTCGCCCTCTTCCGCGCAAACACCTTCTTCCGCAACTTCGAGCTGCAGGGCTACGCCGACCGCCTGCTCGTCTACGGCATCTGGTTCGTCAGCGACTGCCTGACCAAGATCAAGCCCACCGCCGACGTCAGGACCGCCACCAAGGATGTCATGAACCTGGCCCTCGACCTGCAGTTCGCCATCCCCGGCGACCCGGGCTGGCCTCTGAACCAGGTGCGTTGCGACCGTCTCCTATTTCTATCAATTGATCGAGGTAGAGAGAGAGAACAAGATGCGGAAGGGTGAGGCTAACACGGCTCTCCGTAGATGTATGAGCCCCCACGTGACAGGCAAGACGCAGAGCAGCTCAAGCAGTACATGTCCCAAGTGCGCCAGGAGCTGGCCACGAGGTTATTGGCGCGGGTCTACGCCGACCAGGACGACAAGCCGAGCAAGTGGTGGCTGAGCTTCAACAAGAGGAAGTTCATGGGCAAGTCGCTGTGAGCAAGGGAAGCCCAACATAGGGGGGGTGTAGGAAGGGGGTGAGCGAGGTCTTTAGAGGGAGCATTTTTGAAAGCACACCGGTGTCATGCGTATCTTGCGGTGAAATGAACAACCAACCAAACTACGGCCGGCTACAATGAGGAACCAGCAAGGCCAGAGAACCTGTCGAGAAGACGTCACAAGGAAAAGTAGCTACCGGTCAATGGCCAGAGTTGGAGAGGCCGATGAGAATTTTATCGCATTGTCTAGATCACTTGCCAGGGGACAAGTCTCGTCGACGTTCCGTGTCCCAAACAAAACAACCGTGGGGTATCATTCATTCCATGAAATATGTACCTATCTACCTTGTCTGAGGAATTCGGGAGCGCTAGCAACAAGGCACGCAGCTCACTCGTGAGGAGAATCGTTCCAAAACCACCTCGGCCTCCTAGGTCTCCGTGCTCGTAGGGGTTGCGGTAGCTGTCTCGACGGCAGGCGTGCCCTCGGCCGTGCCGATGCCCGCAGACCTCCCCTTCTTCTGGAACTTGCCCCGGGCAGCAACCCTCCCCTCTGCCGGCCTCGCCTTGTACCCCGTGAGCACGTAGCCCTCGGCGCCGCCCTTGGCCGTCATGACCGGGTGCGTCCGCCCGGGGAGGACCTGCCACCTGCGGCCGCGGCTCGTGTGCAGCTGCACGCCGAGCAGCAGCGTCGGGTTGAGCGGGAAGTCGTCCGTGCCCTCCCACCGCTCCAGCTCGTCCGGCGTCCGGCTGCCCACGATGTCCGGCTGCGCGTTGAACGCCGCCCGCCGCGCCACGCTGAAGCAGTCGGCCAGCTGCGCCAGAGGCTCCACGTGAGGGCTATAGATGGCCACCGGCGCTCCGCTGGCTACCAGCGGCAGTAAGGGCCGCAGCACCGAGATGGGGTCCATGACGCTGGCCACCACTAGCCCGCTGAAATCGCCAGCGCGTGCCGTGTCGGCGATGTACCGTGTGCGGGCCCACCTTCTACGCTTGCGGTGGTAGTTCCCCCTTCGATTGGCCTTCCACGACGCTACCTCCTCGGCAGTCTTAATGACGGGTTCGGTGGCGTAGACGGTATCCAGTTCGGGCTCGATGAGCTGGAGCCAGCTGAGGGGCAATAGGTGGTCGAGTAGAGGATGCGGCGGGTGGTTTGGATTTGTGCTGTCGTAGCCCCAGTAGTTGAGGGCTGTGAGATTTGGCTGTCCATTGGTGTGGACCAAAGTCATGGTGTTAGTCGTTGCGAATGGAATGTGAAAATCAGGTTTTCGCTGTATTGGACGCTTTTTGGGCTTCTCTGCGCCATCCGAGGATTTGGGTCGGTCGTCGTCCTTCGGGTTCCCGTCGTGGTCTCGTTTGATAGCAGGTGCTAATTCTGGCTGAGGCACCTCCTGTGTGTTCGCCATGACACTGTCCTCAGCTTCAGTCTTCTTGGGTGCGGGGCCCGGTTTTTGGACAACATCGTGCGTCTGTAGTAATCCGTTGGCCTCCTTCTCTTCGGTGGTTTTGGGGTATAGGACTCCCATCCTCTCGGCCAGCGCAGCGACAAGAAATCCACCCGTGTCGTCCACTACCAGATACCTCGTCCCCTCGGGTTGTTTCGGTTTCTTGATCTCCTCCATCATCTCCTGCTCCGTCTTCGCCGGCGTCTGTGGTGCGTCACCGAGCTCGACATGGTCGACGCCGCTATAGTGGACATTGGCCCAGCAACCCAACAGGCCGACCATCTCTTCCCTCATCTCCAAGATTTTGTTTGCATCCCTCTCGTACAGCGCGTAGCTCCCGAAGTTGCTTACATCGAGCGGGAGCACGGTGAACCTGCGTAGGAACTTCTTCTCCTTCAGCAGCTTGTATTTGGCCATGCTGAACGTCGTCTTCTGGTCCATGCCCGTATGTGACAGCATGAGCTTCGCGATCAAATCTTTGCCCGAATCGGTACCATCGCGTTTCAGAGCCTCAATTTCCTGCCACGTCAGGGTCTGTCGGGCGTTGTCGTCGATGATCTCACGGTTGGACCGCACCACCACGGCACCAGTCTCGTTGTCAACCAGGCTGTACTCTATTCCGTCGGTAGCGGAGAATATCGACTCTTCTGGAGCCCCGCTGTCCGGGCGAGACGATGATGAGGCAGCCGCCTCTTCCTCTGCAAGGACATCGGCGTGGAGCTCGGAGGCGGGAACGACGCGCAAGCGTGTGAAGGTGTCGCTGGACGGACTCTTCTCATTGAGCTCGTAGGTAAGGTGGTAGGGACGGTGTATTAAGAGATTGCTTGGGAAGGAGCCATATCTGCCAAGCGAGATCATCCTATACACGTTTGAGTTACTCTGTCAGTATCACGAACAGTTGAAGGTGATTCCCAGGGAAGGACCAAAATCGTACATATTAGGAATGACCTGCAGCAAACGGTTGGTTCCATTGGGCAGCCTCAATGTGACCCATGAGTTGGGCTCGATCAAGGAGTGTGCCTCCATTTTCCACGCCGTTAACTGTTGTGCAAATGCGTCGTGAAAGACCGACCTGGCCTCGAGATGCGCAAAGAAAAAAAAAGTTTTGGAGCTGAAAGTGAGCTCGGTTGCTTCCGAGCCCCCCTGCTCGAGTGCCCCACCTCCGAAGACATCTGGATTGCGGGGGAGCTTCAGCGTCCCACAGTACCTGGGTAGACGTCATTGCCTGTTACATGTCACTGCAGTGCCGAGCGGAGCTCCAATTGTTCCTTTGCTAGCGACACCAACCCGCCTGCCTGCCTGCCTACCTACCACTCTTTCAGCTTTTGGATTAGAGGACCTCAGAATATTTGGCCATGTCTGAGCAAAGGACACTGGAAGGCGGCTGTCTTTGTGGCAAGATTCGGTACAGACTTGCTGCAGATGAGTCCATCTACAATGTCATGTGCCACTGCTTCAACTGCAAAAAGTCAAGTGGCACTCACATGGTCAACTCGAGCATCTTCCCGAGACATCTCTTCACCCTGACCTCGGGCACACCAAAGACATTCCAGGATACACATACAGACTCTGGCTTGCCCTTACACAGAAACTTCTGTGGTGATTGTGGCAGCCCAACTCACATCACCACACCTGCTGTGGAAGAGATCGTCGCCGTCCTTAGCGGTACTCTGGACGATGGGACCGAGTGGTGGAAGCCGAACAAGGAGCAGTACATTGAAACCAAGTCTCACTGGCTTCCTGACTTGCCTGTGTCCAAGAAGGACGGTGTCATTGAGAGACATCCTAGAGGACCCTTAAAGGAACAGATTTACGGACCTTGAATTGCAATGCAAATTGAAAGGAAGAATACTGTAGGGCCCCTTGCCCACTCCGTCCGTCCCTCGCCGTGGACACGCTGTGTCCTCCCAATGACCTTGCGGTCTCTCTCTCTCTCTCTCTTCGTCTTTTCTATCAATGTCGATCTAATGCCAAGTGACAGGACTCGAAATACAACCAAAATGCAACATCCCAAATAAATATGTCCAATGCAAGCCACGCAGAGATATTGACCAACCCGTATGCCCGCCTCAGTCACTCGGCTTCGAGCATGTGGGCATATCATCCACCATAGTCAATCTCGCCAGTATTTTCAAAGGGTCTTGCGCCATCGATGTCGGGAATCGCGGAGCTGAGTGCCACACGGATGATATCCACGCCCTCCTCAGACTGGCCACCCTCTGCCATAGTTTGGCCGACGCGTCCGCTGAATTATCTCATAGCCGCGTATCAGCTCAACCTCATCAGGTTCACATCTTCTGCGGTTGTCTTGGAGCGCCGAATTAGGATCCGGCACCAATAGACAATCAGAGGCACGACTCACCTTTGCAGGTCCAGTATCGCTGTAGCACCCAACCAAGTGGCGCGAGGATAGCCGTGAGGATCAGGCTGATCACCGGAATCACGGTCATCACGGTCCATTGCATGTTCACAATGTGATTTGGGATGTCTCTTCAGGGCACGCTTCGGAGGAGACACTGGGCGCTGGGTTTTCGAGCCAAGTTGGTCAAGATGAAGAGGTCCCGTTCGACCAGAGTTTCCTAGAGTCAAGGCCGGCAGCTCGCCGTCTATAAGATCCCTCACTTTCCTTGTACTTGGTCATCTTGATCGATTCTGTCTTTTTCCACGTCAACACCAAGTCTCGCATCCGAGAGGGATGGGCAAGGATGATACCAGTTGTGTGTCCTTCACCATTGGCGAGACCCAGACGATTTTACAGCAAATCACATCAATTATTTGGAGCCTCTGGATCACGAATGCAGGTCCCTAAATGGCTTGCATCTGTCTGGGAGGGCATACTGATCAGATCTAGTCGGATCGGGCCATCCATCCCACGACTAAGTACCGGCACTAGGGAAAGCCGCCCGATCCAATCACAGCTTCATACCAGGAAGCAATGAGGTATTACAGCTGAATCCGGCAACATATGAGACATGGCACACGTTGATGACCTGATGCCAAATATTCTAAGCGCCAACTTCGCCTCGTCACCTTCCGTCAATACCCTTTGTGGGTAGCATCCCAACACCTCAAACATACCATCCACGACCGAGTCATCACCATGATGACCGTGACGCACTGGGTGAAGGTGTAGCGATTCAGAGGACGTTGGCAAGGAAATCACAATTGCCGGGGCAGCCGCCCTAGAGTGCCTAGTGGCCCGTCTCCCATGGTTCGCATATGATCTACTGTGCATACCCTCACAAGCGACGAATAGGCCCTATGGGATCCTGTGCCAAGGTGCACTCCACATTATCTCCTACAACGTCTGCATCCATCTTCGGCAGGATTCCCGTGTCCCTCCCTATGCCAGAGGATGAAAGGGTGGAGGGACCATTGGCGTGGAGGGTGTTCGAGGCAACCATCCCAAACGAGCACCTGTCACGGCTACCTGCGCATAATCCGGTCTCGCCCATGTGTCCAGGCCGATTCCCGATATCGCCTCTCTTGTCCAGCGGCAGTAGAACCGCAATATTGCAAAGCCGAGATAGACGGATCCCCGAATACGAGCGGTTATTCACGCTTCTGTGAATCTCGCGCAAACAAGAGCATCAAGTTACGAGATCAGCTCGTGCGGCGTCGACTTTCTCAGTCCGATACACGCATATTGCGAGGTGCTCGTGGTGGTTTCTTTTCAGGGGAACTTGTCTTCAAGGCCGTTGGGCCGTCTGTTCTCGGCTTCTTGGTCGGCGGCGTCGAAGCATGGTGGTCGGCCGTCTCGGTCCGCGTTGGTGACCTGGTCTTCTTACACGAGTGTGTCAGCTGGATGAAATTTCACTAAACCGGCGACTGAGAGCTTACATCGCCCGGTGCCTGTGGCCTCAGACCTTGTGAGTAGGTCGTGTAGTCATCACGGCTTCCTGCACTGCTGGCTGGTCTTGACGGCGGGCCCGGCATGCGAGGTGCGACCGACAGTCTTCGAGGGTCAGGCTCTTTGGTGTGGGTGTCAACTTGTAGCGTCCTCGTCTTGGAGGGCATGACAGGGCTGCGCCGCTCAGATGGTGGTGTCGGCGGCATGGACCTGGCGGGCTCCGCGGCCGGAGCTGTCGAACCCGTCGTCTTTGCCAGCATCTTGCCCACCTCCTCGTCTGACACCTCGATGTTCAAGACTGAGGCGACAGCATGCACAAACTGTGTCTGCTTCTCTTGGGACAGGGGAGACACGGCGGCACGCCCATGCAGTTCCTGGCGCGCCCTGTCTTCCTGGAGCTCGGCGACCAGGGCCTTGTCCCAGAGCTCTGCCCGCTCCTTGCGACTCTCAAGCTCTTCATAGAGTGTTCGCAGGATCTTCTCCAGTATTGCGGTTCCGTTGCTGAGCTCCTCGTCGCGCTTCCTCTTGCGCCATCTGGTCAGCACACGGTGTTCTCGTTCCAACTCTAGGGACTCGTGGAAGTTCTTGACTTCCTTGAGAATCTGGTCATGTGGTTTCGTCGCCTCCGAGAGTTGATTGCCGGTTCCGGTGCCGGTGCTGGTGCCGGACGGTTGTTTGCTCGTGATCGCCATGGCCCGGATGGAATGGGGCGGCGTCAGCCCTGGGCTGAGGTTCTGGAGAGCCGAGCTGTGGTTTGGATGGGATGAGTGTCACTAGCACCCAGGGGAATATAGAGCAATTTGAAGTACAAATTCTGCGTTGCTGAATGTCTGAAATGTTTGAGTTGAGATGGAGAACACAGCCGATGATGTGTTGACGAGCATGGCCTTTTTGTACGGTTACATGATAGCTATAGGGTCAAAGAACAAACCTGAGCAATTCAGATCAAGAGATTCTGCAGATGGGGAGAGCAAACGGCCGCTGGTAGTCTTGCATATTCCAAAACTGGACGGTCCTTTCTCAGTTGCATGTTTGTTGTACACTACTGCACATTCCCTTGTCGAAGCTTGTCATCGTACATGATTGGTAACTTGCATGAGGTTGCACAGCGTCATGGTGCCTAGAAACGTCGTCCACGTCAAACGCTATCCGCTTATACGTAGGTGCTGTGGCTTGTCCAACGGTAGCCAGCCGCCCCTCATCGTTCGGCGATGCCGCGTTGCTCCCCACTTGTAATTTCAAGAGCATCACTTGTGGTCAGATATCCCTTGAATCAATGGTTGTGGCTCAATTGTCAGTGTATTCCGGGGCAGATTTCTGTTTGCTATCTAGGTAACTGTGAGACTGAAAAAGGTTCCCAGGCTGGTAAAGAACATCTTCAGCTTCTCAGCCTTGGTTCGGAGAAGGAAATACATGGTAGCTTGTCCCTTGTATTCTGTTGAGCTCATGCTGGAACTTGGAATTCCAAATCAAGGGGCAAAGTGCCCAACCTCCAGATTTGACCAGACTTTCATGGCTATGGAGGTTTAATCTTCTGCCAGCAAACCTTGGTGTGCCCCTTCCAAGCTCTTGTCCATTCACGTGAAATTTTTCGCCATGTACAGTTTGAACAGAAGGTTTATCACTCCTGGCTCTATAATGCAGGACTAATGTCCACGTGCTTGTAGAGGATTTCGAAGCATGCCACCCTTTTACGATAGAAGTCAAACATTCCCACCTGTAAAATTGTAGGGTACACAGGTAAATAACTCGCTCACCCATAGCCACACCCACAGCCACAGCCCATTCATATACCCAGACCCAGTACCCAGACCTGATACCCAGCCCGGACATAAAAGCCACATGGGCGTCTGAGTTGGTGAATTGGTAAGTTAGTCATGGATGTAGAAATCTCTGTCTTATTGCGTGTGAATAGTGTACTGATGCAGCCACGATATCAAGTGCCAGTGGTTACGCGGGAGTATAGGAGTGAATACGAAATAAACATTGTATATTTGAGCTTAATGTATGGTTTATGACTTCCTAGATGCATGTAGGTGCTGTTTCCCCAACTTTGGTAAATATCAGACTACAGTTACCACGGCTGTGATTTGCCTGAACACTACATATGTAAGCCTCTTCAACGAGTGATCAGACAGATATAGTGACGGTGAATGGGATACAGTGAATCAGAAGTAAGGACAACTCATTGACTGTGCTGATGTTTTGTCCGTTTTGAGAAAGCTTCCAATGTCCTCAGACTTACTGCTAAACTTTGCATCTGTCCAGTTTTCTCTTGATCGAGTACCCACCACCCAACAACTGAGATCCGCAATAACGAAAGACAAACATTATGTCCCTCAGACAGAACCCGCTGATTCTCATCATGAGGCTCCTGCTCATGTTTACTGTGATATCTACCGCTGCTGGACTTAATAATCAAACGGCCTGGTTTGTAAGCATTACCTGTTGAGTGCTCATACGAATGATCTCGCACTAATTCTCCCGCAGTACAACATTGACCGCAATGTCCCTGGCTTCAGAGACAGCGGTACAGACCACTACGACAGTCTGATCAAGCATCTCGAGGGCCTTCAGGGCAATGCGACCCTGGGCCATCAAGCTGGCGGAGGCTGGTGCTTCCGCTACAGCTGCGAGCACAACATTGGTGTCTATGCTTGCAATGACAACGAGTCCTATGACATCCAGGTCCCTTGGTCATTCATAGTTGAATACGCAGGGCACGTCCGTGACTTTTGCACTATTCAGAGGGAGATCGATGGGAAATGGAAAGAGAGGCTTTTGGATCAAGCGTTTCACCCAGACGGCTGGAATGTAATTGTGGGCATCAGCAATGACAAGGGCTGTTGATGAATGGGAAAACCATCTGGTTGTTTTTGAAGTTTACGTAGGTATCATGTACCTGCCGTACCAGAATGTCATCCGTTGATCTGCTTTAGGAAGTCACCACCCACGTGTGTAGAACGACAGAACTTTCCAAAGCTCGGCCATCAGTCGCTTCTGCACCCAGTCACTGGTGATAAACCCAAGCCGACTCCTTGTGAAGGGCTCAGACGAAAACACACAAGTCACTGATTGCTTCTGATCTCCACGAAAAACAGGACGCTCAAATCCTCAGGAACATTTGCACTCGCATCCAAAGCTCCTTTCGCAAACCCACCCTGCCCACCACTTCGTCTCCGTTTACCACTTTTTCTCTCCTCAGCAACGGGTCAAGAAAAACAAAAACAACATGTCCCTCAAGCAGAGCCTTTTGGCATTCATTGCCGCCATCCTCTTCTCCATGGCAATGGCGTCCGTCGACACTGCCGACACCGCTGCTCTGGCAACCAGTGCCTTACAGTCCCCAAACACTACCTCGTCGGCCAACGAAACCTCCGTGATTAGGGACCCAGTAAGTAACACGCAGAACTCATCCCGGCATCCCCTTCAACCATGCTGATCCTCCCACAGGTGTCCGTCTATTGCAAGGTCAACAACTACGCCAAGTCCTACCTGGATGACTACACCTCGGTCGCCAACCACCTCAGGAACATGGCCGGCAATGCCACCTTGGGCACCAAGCCCGGCGGCGGCTGGTGCTTCCGCTACAGCTGCTCATCCGAACTCGCCATCTACGGCTGCAACGACAATGACGTCGACACGCAGGTCCCCTGGGCCACCATGGCTGCCTACGCGGATGCCATCAAGGGGCAGTGCACTACCCAGAAGAGGGTCCGTGGACACTGGAAACACTTGGTCCTGGGACAGGCGTTTGATGCGGGTGGCTGGAATGTGATTTTGGGTCACCAGGCGGGCTCATGGTGTTGATGGATTGATCACATTTCATGAAGGGATTTGTTGAGAAGGAGTCCAGTTTCAGGGCGAGTATGCTTGGCACCAGACTATCGCCTGGGCAGGTTGTTTCTGTGAAGATGCTCCTGCAAAGCTGATCTCGTCAACAAGGCAACAAAGGCTGGTGAAACCTCGGAATTTATGGACTTATCCAATCCCAACCATGACTTGAGAAGCCGCACATGTCTCCTGATTGCAAGTTCTTGAAGTGATGGGGTTGATTTGAAGTCCCCAGTGCGTAACAGGATCCTCGAAGAGGTACAGCCGCCTCACATTGCCAGACGTCCATAGCCTGGACTTAAACCCATCCTGATGATATGGATGATGATGGTATCATGTACAAGTCTATTACTCCCTCAAACTCTGTACGGGTAATCCTGTTCACCTCCTTTTCGAAAAGGAGGATCTGCTCTTCTTCTGCATCTTGGCAGGGGGAATGACCTCGGTCTCGCTCTCGTCTTCCTCAGCCGAGTCCTCCTCAATGTCATCGTGATCCACCTCATCCTCATCTACTGATTCCTCTGCAAACTCATCGACGTCCATGTCATCCTCGTCCTCGTCGCCTGACTCTTCCTCGGAATCGGAGGCAACCCCATTGACCACAGGGAAATCCTCATCCTCGTCATCTCCTCGCCGCCGTGACAGCCCGTTCGATGTGGTGTCGTTCTCCTCGTCTTCAACATAAATCATGCCCGCCTCATCCTCCTCCTCCTCTTCATCACTGTCGCTGTCGTCATGGTCCTTGCCCGATGCCCGGCGCGACTTGTTGCCACGACGCAGAGTCATCTGGGCCTCCAGCATGTCCAGCTTGCCCTTGAGCGCGAGCAGGCTGTTCAGGCCCCGCGTCCTCTCCTCCAGTACCCTGTTCAGCTCGGCAAGCCGTCTCTGGATGTCTGGCTGGGTTGCCAGGGCGCCGCCGTGGCCGATCAGTGTCCATTGGACGAAGGTCATGAGGTTGTGTGCGCGGCCTGGGCGCCGGTGCAGACGTGAGGTGAGTTGTGTGAGAAGAGCCCCTGCCAGGCTCGAGTCTAGTCGCTGGATGGTGTTGCGGATGACGGTGGCGTCGGAGGTGTGCAGGCAGGACTCGAGGAGGTCAGCATCGTCGGTACGCAGGGCTTGCGCAAGTACTATGCCGACGGAAGAGGCGGAGGGAGGTGCTATTTGTCGTTGAGGGGCGGCTGTGAGGGCGGCGCTCGCATCGGTTGATTGCCGGCCACCGAGTGCAGCAGCAACATCGACGGTCTCGTGGTTGCGGATCAGGTCGCCGAATGTGGGCTCTGCATCTGATTCCTCGCCATCGTCTTGCATCTCGGTATCCTCATTCCCGTCCAATTGCGGCTTCCCGTCATCTTGCAACCGGGTTTGCTGTGCAGTCTGCTCTTCTGCGATCTCGTCATCGTCCACGTCAGAGATATCGTCGTAGTTGCTCTCGGAGTCACTTGAGATCTCGATTGTCTCGACTTGTTTTGATGCTTTGGACTTTGCAGGTATGGGCACTGTGACTGATGTTCTGCTCTCGTCTATCCTGGTGGAGTTGGGCAGTTTGGTACTCTGCTGGACCGGCGCAGCAACCTTGGCAAGCTTCCTCTTTGTGGCCATGGTTGCTCAAGGGTAGAAACCACGAGGATTATGAAAGGTATCCTCTGTCGTTGTTTTCTGAGCACGTCGAAAAATGGATGCTCAAGACAAGAGGAGGGATTGGGTAGCCCTGGCAGAGATCGCTGTGCAGTTGATTTGCTGATAGGGTGAACGGGCAGCAAGCAGAGTTTGGGGGAGGTCACAGCGGGAACTTTTTTGCAGAGGAACTTTTCTGCCCTCTTTCAGGCTTACCGACTTCCTTTCCCAGTGCGAGGTGGGTCCGAGCGCCTCGGTGTCTGCTACAGGAGCAAGCAACCTGTGTGTGCTCACCACAATCCAACATGTCGCCTTGACATGGATGCATTCAAGTATACCTTGATGAAACAAATGAATGTTATGCATAGGAATAATTCCCAATGGGGCCGGATAATATCATTAGATTGTCTGCTCTACTGAACCTGGAGGCATTTGGATGTCAGTATATTGTACCTAGGTATCTCCAGGCACCACCGAGAGAGGGCCGTTGGGAATTCTCTGCCCAGTGAGCGAGCCATGCCTTGTTTGGGAAAGCGGGAAGAGAATACTAAGGGGAAGAATGCCTCTTTACAAACGTAAACAAATAATGAGAGATACTCGAAGTACTTGCATCTGCTTGAGAGACTCGATTTGGAAATGCCTGTGGATTGTCTTTGGCCTTTTGGGTAGTGAAAGCCAAAATAGGTAGGATGCGCATGTGCAAGTACAATTTCTTTGTACCGATCTGCCTGAGTCAGCAGCGTAGGCATCGGTGATAAGATAGCTGCAGTCAAGACGCCTCGCTTACCTACACGCGTCGTCGCGATGGCCAGTGTGACAGAAGCGAGCCACGCGGCATAGAAAGCAGTCCTTCTCGTTGCGCTCTGGCTGTTTCGCTGCTGGGTGCAGCTACCTAGGACATCAAGCTTGTATCTACCGTGGCCACCGGTGGGGATCTAAGGATGGCCCATGTGAGACTAAGAAAAACGAACGCATCTTGACTGGCGTTGGCGGCCGTGCCGTCAAAGCGTTTGCACAAAAGTGGCGGGTTGCCGCCGTGGATGTGCCCAGGTTTGTCTCCGGGACTTTGCCTCTCTGCCTAACCAAGACGCCTGCCTGCTTCTCTTGCCACGCAAGCCTTTCGGACATAATCTGTCTACCTACCATGACCGATGTCCACTGTGATCATGCTGTACGCAGGTTTGCCCGTGCCGTCTTGTCCTCTGTACCGTACTGTCGTCCGTCCTTGCAGGGTCGAATCAAGCCTCCGTGCGCCCGACTGCAACTTCGAGTCAGACCGGGCAGAGGGAGGCCCGATGGCACAAGCTGGCACCGCAGACTGGAGTGTCAGAGACTCGCGGGACCGTCAGTGCTGCATTTTCCTTGAGAAATGCATAGACGGGCGGTCTAGGTAGCACCAGGCAGGGCCGAAAAAAAATGCAGGTATCGAAGGCTTGCAGATGTAGCTCGGCAGCCTGATGGGTGAGAAGACAGTTGCTAGTTGCTAGTTGAAATGAGAAAGTTGCAGCTCGACGAGATGGTCTGCAGGGACCACCCTTTTCCCGGCTCTGTCAAGGAGCCTAGTTGCTGGTCGCTGGTCGGGCTTGGTGGCACCCGTCTCAAGAGCAGCCCAATCACAGGCAGCGCTCAGAAAAGGAAGAGCAATGGGAGCTGTCCCCCCTCCCCCTCATCGTCCACCCCCCCTTGGAGCTGATTGCGCGCTTGATAAATAGGGTACCTCCCCCGCCCTCCACGGGCATGGCATGTGCCTGCTGCTACCGTTCTCGAGCTCTGAGCCTAGAAGGTAAACCACCGGAAGCCACCCATCGACTAGAGGTACGTCTCCTGATCCCTGCCTTGGCCCCGCAACTTGCCCTGCGCCAGCCAATTGCAGCGCCGGGACGGCTGGGAAAAACCAACCACCGAGTTCCCGCTGCTGCCGCTAGCCTCCACTTGGCGCGTCATTTCAAGGCTAGCCCAAGCTAAAATTGATTCACCTTTTGGCTCTTTGCCTTTTGCATTTTTGATTTTCAGCCTTCCTCTCTTCCTCTGCTCCCCCAGTCGCATCTCGCATCCCCAATCCCGCGCCGCGCCAAGCTATCACGAGCCTCAGGCAAAAAAAACACACCGGCGCAAACCGCCATTTTCCCCATCCACCACCTCACTCTCTATTTTGTGCATGACTTGGACGGTCTGATTTGATTTCTTATCGTCCACGTCGTCGCGCATCCTGCACCCGGTGTTTGAGCCCACTTTTTGCCAGCTTACACCACCCCTCGCGCACACCCTCCCAAAACCGGCCGGTCGTGCACCGTTGTCGCAACGCGCCTGCCCCACAATTCCCGTCGCGCGCATCTCAGTCACTCCGCCGCTCCCCCCCCGAAGCTTGTGCCCAATTAATCGCCGCTTCCCTTTCATGTCGCGACGCGCCCGCTGAGCCGATTTGCAGCATCCACAGCCCGCCCGAATGGCAGTAATGACCTCGCAGCCTGAACCCATCGCTCTCGACCAAAAGTCGCATTCGCTGGATATGGCCACCTCGGCGGCGACTGCGCTCCCCGACGAGCGCAACAGCTTGGAGGTCAATGGGTGAGTCGCATCCAACCAAGAACCCTACCTGCCTGGCCCCTAGCATTTTGTACTGCCACTGCCCGGTGTTTGTGTCCTCGCCATCTTGTCGTCGACGCGCCGCATGTGTAGATGGATTCGTGGTCGCCCACAGCACACTCCCTTTGTCCTGCAAACCTAAAATACTCTTGCCGCCGGTAGGCAAACACTAACGCGTCAACTCGCGCAGCCACGTTACACCCGTCGACGGCCCCGACGCGGCTGACAGTGCCACCACAAACCACCAAGCCGATGCATCAGCATCCAAAGACGACCTGAAGAGCGCTGGATCTCCAGAGCCGAACCAGCACCAGAATAAGGACGCTTTTGCGACCAACCAACACATAACTGCCATGACGCCGCCCGCAGCTGAGTCAGCAGATGCGGTTGAGTCAACAAAGCTGAGCAAAGATGCCGACGAGAAGGAGGTCAAGGACACAGAGATGGTTGATGCACCAGCAACCGAGTCCGCTCAGGCCCCTTCACCACCAGCCGAACCTGCTGCGAAGTCATCTCCGACCGCCGAGCAACCTGCAAAGCAGGTGGCAGATGAGCCCGCGGAGGCCAGTGCGCCGGCCGAAGCCTCAGCCACGACTGCGCAACCGCCACCGGCTACTGAGACTGCGAAGGAAACCGTAGAGGCGGGAACAAGCAATGGAAGTGACAAGGAGATGTCTGAGGCGCCAGCGAAAGAGCCTGAGACCAAGACAGAACAAGGAGAGGACACCCAAGCCACTGCAGCTAGTGATGCCGTCTCGCCAGGCGCCAACGCGCCCAAGTCTCCGAAAGACGAGTCTCAGGAGACCGCTTCCGTTCCTTTGACAGTCGATACTAGTATGACCGACGCGCCATCGCAGAACTCCGCAAAAATTGCTCGGGAGCGTGAGGAGGATGACGATGAGCCCCTTGCAAAGCGTGTCAGGACCTCAGGAGAAGATGGCGCGCAAGCAAAGGTGGCGCAAGCGCAGCCTGCAACGTCCGGCGGACAGGATGCAATGGCCATAGACCCACCTTCTGAGGCTCCAGCTCCCGCTTCCGGCTCTGCGACACCAGCAAGACCGGCGCAGGCCGGGGAGTCTGTGGCTCTCAGTGTGAACGGAAAGTCTCGCAAGTTGAATGACCCGGCGCTCGCCAACAATGCGATTACGGCCTACCAGAACAGGGAGATCAAGAAAGTATTGGCCCTCGTCAAGAAGACCAAGAGTGGACAAATGTTCAGAGCTTCGGTGCAGACACTGTGGCCCGGTGTCTGGGAGCAGTACCGTTCATTGATTAAGCGTCCTGTGGACATCAGCTTCATCGAACAGAATCTTCGTGACAACAAGTACGCATCCATGGCGGACTTCAGGACCGACGTGGAGCTCATTATTGAGAACGCCACCAAGTTCAACGGGTCCGACCACGACGTGACCAGGGCGGCCAAGGCAACAGTGGACGGGATCTACATGAGGCTGGCAGAGGCGTCTGCTGAGGAGCCCGCGAAACCTGTCAAGCAGGACGTCAAGCAGATGCCTACACGGCACGCTGAGCCCAGGCACCAGCAACCTCCCCCTCAGAAGAAGGAGCCACGCCCTGTGGCAAGCTCACCTGCAGAGAAGGTTTCTGACTCACCTGTTTTTGCTGTGCCTGCTTCCGGTGTGCCCACCATCCGCCGAGACAGCACGAAGAATGCGGGCGACCGACCCAAGAGACCCATTCATCCGCCCAAGAACAAGGACCTGGGCTTCCAGCCCAAAAACACAAAGAATAAGCGCAAGCCTGAGATGAAGTTTTGTGAGGAAGTTCTGAAGGAGCTGAAGCACACCAAGAACTGGACACTGAACCAGTTCTTCCTGGAACCTGTGGACCCAGTGGCCCTGAACATCCCGACCTATCACAGCGTCATCAAGCAGCCGATGGACTTGGGTACCATGACCGCAAAGCTGGACAGTGGAGAGTACGAGTCAGCCAATGCGTTCAAGTCGGATTTCCACCTCATGGTCAAGAACTGTGTCAAGTTCAACCCAGACGGCCACCCTGTCCACGTAGCGGGCAAAGAGCTGGAGAAGTTGTTTGAGAGGAAGTGGTCGGAGAAGGCAGCCTGGATGAGCAAACACGCCCAGGCAGCGGCACCGCCCGCGGCCGCGACTAGCCCTCGTGGAGCTGCTAAAGATGAGGAGGAGGGAGAGGATGAGAGTGAGCCAGAGCAGGATAGCTCCGTTGATATCCAGGAGGCTCAACGGAAGTTGGACCATGCCATGGCGCGCCTTAAGAAGGAGAACGAGGAGCTTAACAGCCAGCTCTTCTCAGATAACCCGGACTCGGCCTCCATCGACCTTAGCCGGACAGTGATTCAGACTCTCCAGGACGAAATCATCAAGAGACGGGCTGAAGTAAACTCGGCGCGAGAGAAGAAGCCCTCGCAGGCCAGCAAACCGTCCAAGAAGAAGGCGAGTGGTGCAAGCGCCGGCCCGAAGAAGGCTGCGAGCAATGCGAACCCCACCAAGAAGGCGACCGGCGGCCCATCCAAGAAGCCTGCGAAGAAGAGGCTCACCGACGAGGAGAAGGAGATCGTCTCGGATGCTATCGGCAGACTGGATGGTAACAGCCTGACGAAAGCTATCGACATCATTAAGAAGGATACCAATCTGACTGTAAGCACCCCACTCCTTGCCCCCTTTGGATATGGCTGATGATTGATGCTCCAAGGAGACCGACGATGACGAACTCGAACTGGACATGGAGCAACTCAGCGACGAGGCGCTGGTCAAGCTGTTTGACCTGGTGCTCAAAGCCTTCCCTTCTTATAAGGAACAGCTGAAGAAGTCGGAGCCCGCGCCAGCCGCCGCTCAAAACTCGCACGCCGCAAAGTCGGCGGCAAAGAAGAAGAACAAGCCCATGGGCAAGGCCGAGCAAGAGCGCAAGCTCGAGCAGCTGAAGGCACTCAAGGACTCGTACAAGCGCCCCGGAAGCGGTAGCCAGGAGCCGGTGCCGTCGATCGAGCCCAACGAGACCGCACAGGCTGGTCACCGGCATGATGACAGTGATGACGCCAGCTCTTCCGAAGAGGAGTAGTTGCTTTCTGGTCGCTGGCCACTGCCGCTATGCATGTAATCTTCTCAGGACGGGCAAGCCGCTCCACCAGGCTGACAGAGGATGCATGCTCGTTCTCGCCGGCTTTGACCTTCTTGAGTTGTTTGGAGCTCAGCCCGACCTCTTTTGTTGGAGCGGATTCAGATTTATGGCACCCCGAGGTGACGCTTGAAGGGCACCTCGAAGTCGATAGCCATTAGCTGCGCCCCTTCAAACCCGTGTAGAAACATTGTCCATATTCGTGTATAATAATCTCGTCTGCCGGCGCGCACCATGGCAAGGCTCAGAGAGCATATCGATGGCGTTCGGGAAGCTATCGCCGAACCTTGGGTCTTCTTTTTCCCGCTGGGGGAGTTTCTCTCGAGAGAGGGCTGGAGAGGTGCAGAGTGTTGATGAATGACGAACAAAAAAGGGAACAACAGGCGTGGCTTTTGTCGTGTGCGCAGCATTGTAGGGCGCATCGATCGGCTCATACCCACAGGGGGCGTTTTATGCAGGAAAGGCGAACATTCGAGCTGCTCGCAGAGGAATTGAGACAAATTTTGATCATGACCATGTTCCTCCTTGTGTTTGTGTGTGATTTGATGTTCTCCTCGTAGTGAGGTGTGCGTCGTCGTGTTCTTGATCGTGACTTGCTTGCGTAGGGAGGTCATCCCATTGTCCTCCACCATTGTGCGGGCGAGCCGTGTCTGCGTGCGGTTCCTCTTCTGTGCCGGGCAGGCGAGCGAGTCACCTCGGCAGGCCTCGCTGGAGGAAGACAACTGTGTCCTGACTCCATCGGCTGATCGCTTCGAGGTCGATTCCTTCGTGTAGGGCCGAGATGGTGGAAAAAGGGGAATTGGGGAATTCCCCGAGGATGGGGATTGTCGGACGACTGCCTCCTCACCCTGGGCGTGCCGGGCGTGCGTCAGACTGCAGCAGCCCGTCGTTCCTGGGCTCCCTCGCCCTGGTGTCCTGTCTCAAGAGAGCTGCGTTGTACGTATCGAGGCTCGGGGCAAAAAGTCTTTCTTTTTGGTGTTTTACCCTGTTGCGAGGCAAGCAATCCCGAGAGATGGCCGTTTCAGGGCTGGAGAGAGAGCGACACACGCAGAATGGGATGCGCTGAGTGACAATTTCCTTTTGCCCCCATCCTGGCGGCTAGGGAGTGGGAGATTTGCGTCATGTTCCTGCTGCTGCCCCCGGCTTCCCGAGACCCGGGAGAGGTGATGGAGATTAGGGGCGGGCTTTTTTTGGTTGCCGCGTGGAGCAGCATGATCCGATGAGAGTGGGCATATTTTTGCGTTCTGAGAAGGATCCGAGGATCACTGTGTTCTTGTGGGATCAGATTCTGAAGGGGAGAGAGGGAGAAGGAAGGGAAGCGAAGTGGAGAAACAGAGGGAATGTTGGCTGATGGCTCTGCTTTGGCGAAGGGCAAGACCAGACCTGCTGCCGGTGTTTGCTTCACGGTCAGGGCATATGGCTGTAGAATAATGGGAGATAGGATGGATTGTGTGTGCTTTGGAAAGGACTTGACAATTGGAAGACGATGAATTTTGGTTGAAAAGAGGGGGGCCGAAACAATATGGTGCTGTGAGCGAGTGCACAGTTCAGTTCGGGTCGCAGATCAGGTTCAGCTGTGCTCACTCATTTCTTCAATATGGGCTTTGTGAAAAGTGATGGATTGTGATGCTTGGTGAGAAGAAAGCGGGGCCTGGGCTTGGGTTTGGCCCCCATCGAGTTGTTCCCGCGGCCCTGACGGCCTGGGCAGCCTGAATGATTAGTCCGGCATTCTGGGCAGACACAGAACAGGTGGGCCGGGCACCACCCCCAGGGTGTTTCCCCAACAGTGCAGTGGCTACAATATTTTGGGAAACTGTGGCAGGCGGTTCGCAGGCCAGATGTCAGGCCAGTGCTGGCGCCCGTCCTGGGCACGGTCTACACAGTGAGGAGACACCTTTTGCCATTCTACCATTCTGCCATTCTACACGGCCGGACAATGAAGAAACCCCCATATAGACTGGGAAGGCCATATATCACAGGCATCTGTTAGAGGATAATGAAGTGATACTTTTGGCTGCCGAGCCTGAAGCGTCTGGGCAACGAGGGCCTACTACAATATAGAACTTAGTCTAATAAGGGCACTTAGATGGCTGACAACAGCTCGGAATGTTTCAATGCGGGTATTGTAAAAACAAATCTAATCTCCCGAATAAGGTCTAAATAAGGTCTATCCAAGGAATGCCTACCGCTGGCACTTGCAAAAATCACCCTCCACGGAGGTCCGGAGCTGACGGGATTGGATGTGACGGTGGGGGATGGGATGACCTGTGCTCGAATGTATCGAGATGTAAAGACGAATTGGAGAAACTGTCATGGGCATACAAGTACGACGACAGCTTCCAACACCCACAAACACACTGAGTACGGACTTCTGGCAAAGGCGAGTAACGAGGACTCGTCGAAGCGATCGGGGCCGGCTAAACTCATGGCTGGATGGCACGGACATGTCGTCCATGAATCTGCCCGTGAACATTACCTCAGCTCGTAGATACGAGGCCTGATTCCTTCTGAGGATACCTCGATACCTAACCCAGTCAGGGCCGAGCTCTGAGACCCTTTGACGGCTGTGCTAGTTTGGTCCGATGTCCGATAATACTGCAGGCTTACATATCAGACTCGGGCATTCGCGCCACGAAGCAATGCTTCTCACATGTTTCGACCTGCTGGTAGTACATATAAAAGTAAACCAGCCAGCACGGTTCAGCCGCAAAACTAAGTCAGGGCTACCAAGAAGTCAACTCCGTTCTCATCTAGTCACACACAACTTAGGCCGTCTGTCCTTGTATAACGTCGTACATCAATCACAATGCTGGGCCGCGCTCTCCTTACCTTCGACAGCCTCGGGCTCCTCTTCGGCGCATGGGTCGCGGATATGAACCACACCCACCAGCGGAACCCGCGTTGGCCGCCCCATGCAAAGTGAGTTTTAGTACACCGTAGTCCGCATGCATACGTCAACACAACATATACCCTATACTGTACCATCTTCGCCTTGTAATTGCACTCGCAGGAAGGACTGACGCGGGTCTCACCCTTGTCGCCTGTAGATTCCACAACGCGCAGACCATCGGGCTCAGCACGGTGCTGGGCGTGGCGACCATGTTCCTGACGTGGAGGCCGCTGCTGCTGGGTCCCTCGCCCGCCATCGACCAGTACTCGCTGCGCCTGGCCGCCTTCACCGGCAGCGCATACTGGCTCACCGGCCTGACCGCCATCTACTTCCCCGAGGCCGACGGGCTCGACCCCGAGTTTGGCGGGCCGGGCTTCCCCCAGAGGCCCATCTTCCTGGTCTTTATGATCGCGGGGCTAGCGGGCTCGTATCTGGAGCTGCGCTGAGGGCTGGTGGCGTGTAATATTTCGTGGTTTACCTGAGGGGGGGGCTTACACGATTATTCTGTTGAGTATATATACGGATGTATATTATGTGCTCGTCGGCTGGATGAGTCTCCATGGACTCAGAAAGTTAGCTTGCGATGACTGGATGTTGAGCAATTGATGAAGCCGCCCATGCATCTGGAACCTGTAGATGTGTGAGTTTTAGTGTACATGGATGTATTAGCAAAATTCATCTAGACACCAATTTGATAATCGAACATCAACGCTAAAAAGAATAGTTTTCCTGTAGACAAGATAGTAATTCGCGTGGCTTATAGTCTCGTCACAACACACGTACCCCACCCCCGGTCGCCACGCATCTCTTCCCACCCCATCATCTCTTTGCCCCTGCGCCACGACCCCACGGAACATGGCGCTCCACAGCCGCGCAACTGCCGCCGCGTCCTCCTTCCCTTCTCCCACCAGTCAGCTGTTACAGACTCCGACTACTTCGCTCTCATTAAATTTCATTGACTGATGGTGAGATGATGACGCCCCCAGATCCAACTCTCTTGGCCTGTGAGCATGTTATTCCCCCAGACACTGCCAGTGTCAGGTAAAGACGGGCATGTCTCAAGGGCAAGGCACACACACACATGGTCACATAGCACAGCCAGGCCTGTATCGTGTATGTGTTTGTGTGCTTGGACACTTCACACACGAGAGCTGGCCTCTCGGTTTAGGGCCGAGCCGACGGCCTCGGTGTGCAATTTCGTCAGTGCTGCGCCGTCCAACGTCGTCCATTGAGGCGCCTCCCGGCGAGTCACTCGTGCCCGCTTTCCCGCAAAACCCACAAGCTCGAGATTAGGGCGATTGCTATGTTTAAAATAAAAATAAATAAAATAAAAAAGAGAGCCCATGCTCGCCTGCTCACGCGACACCCACCAGGATGCCATCGCTTCGGCTTGTGGGGACGCATGGCCAAGCACTTTCAGCAACCGCGGTCTGGCAGGACGGGATGCTGGGGTCTCCGACTCAGCGACTCAGGGGTTGGGCGGCCCAGAGGGAGGCTTGATCAGTGAAAGGTTTGAGGACGGGTCCACCGGTGACGACGCTCCTCACCCCCCTCCCCTCCCCCCTTGCGGTGTTACCGCCCACCCAGACACCCAGAAATCCGATCCCCAACGAGAGTGTTCGACTCAATGGGCCATATTGAGATTGGTCATAATGGAATGTATTGAATACATGTGTGTGTAGTGCAGAAAGTACTCTATAGTATAACTCTAGCTAGATACCTTAAGTTGTATATTCTCTTTATACTAACTATACTTAATTGTATATATAATTTAATACCTTGCTTTAAGTAGTATAGTTAGTTACTAAGTGCTTATTTATAGGTACTTACTAATAAAAAACCTAGTATTATTTATTTTAGAACTTTAGTAGCCCCTTTATAGGAAAAATAAGTATAATAAGCTATTAGGGTATATAAATAAAAGAAAAGAAAATAAATATTATTATTAGAATTATTTAGGTAACTTAATTATTTTAAGCTTAGCTTATTATTTCTTAAAGTTATCCTTAAGTAATAACTTTATACCTAAATTAGTTAAGTTATAGGTATATTTTATTTAGGTAATCTTTATTATTTTATTCTTTTATAACTTTTTAATTTTATAGTAGTAAATTTAAATATACTTAGTTTATTTATAAAATTTTAAGTTATTAATAAGCTTTATAGTAGATTAATTATTAAATGTAATTAGAATTATAGGTGTATTAAAGCCTAACTTATTTAGTAGTCTTTTAAGATAGACTACCTTTAGGCTTTTAAAGAATAGTATTATATATTTAGATTTAGTACTTAAGGTTACTATAACTAATTATTTTTAGCTCTTTTAGTTAATTATTTTATTTATAAGCTTAAAGAGAAAGTACTTTATAAAGAGGCTATTAAATTTATTTTATTTATATTTAGTATTAGTTTAGGCTTAAATTATAAAGCTGTTTTTATTAAATTTTAGTATAAGGTTAATAGTATTATTAATATAGTAAATTACTTACTTAATTACTATAATATATTACTAGCTAGAATTAGTTATAAACTTATTTAGCTTAAAGATAAAGTAAGTAAGGTTAGGTTAGATTTTAATTATAGTAAATATTAGAAAGCTAAAAGCTTACTAATACTATTATTTATTAGTAGTATTATAAAGTATATTAGGTAGTAAAGAAATATGCTTTTTAGTAGTATTAAGTAGTATATATATACTAGCTAGTACTTTAGAATTTAGGTTTAGTTTTTAAGTTAAGTTCTTAAGGTAGGTTAATTATAATAGCTAGAGCTTCTTTTTAGGCTTATTATAAATAATTTGTATACCTAGAAAGAACTTATAAGGCTTTAGGTTTATTATATTATACTTATTATATAGCTATTACTTTATTTAAGTAATATTAGTAATTAAAGGTTTAAATAAAAGGATATTATTTATATAAACTACTAGAATTATATTGCTTTTAATAAAGATAGCTTTATTATATTTAAATTAAATA
This sequence comes from Diaporthe sp. HANT25, assembly GCA_013435955.1. Classification (NCBI taxonomy): domain Eukaryota; kingdom Fungi; phylum Ascomycota; class Sordariomycetes; order Diaporthales; family Diaporthaceae; genus Diaporthe; species Diaporthe sp. HANT25. The sequence continues at coordinate 833,622 of JACBFG010000005.1, read as the reverse complement.
AAACTAAGTTTAAGAAGTAATTTAAATAAAGTCTTAAACTAGATTTAGGGTACTTACTTAAGGCTATATAGTGCCTTTTTAAGCTTATAAACCTTATTAGGCTACTTAAAGCCCTTTAATAGCTTTATAAATATTATCTTCTTTATAGAGCTATAAAGAAAGGTAGTTTTAATATTTATTTATTTAATTTCTTAATTATTAATAGTAATAAGTATAAAGAGTATTTAGTAGGTTTTTTAGTATATTATTAAGATAAAGGTCTTATTATAATTAATTCTATATTCTTATTTAAAACCTTTAACTATATAGTATGCTTTATATTTAGTAATTTTTTTATTAAAGGCTTATTTAATTTTATAAACCTATTTATTATTAAGAATATTTATTACTTAAAAGTAGTTAACTAGGTTCTATATATTATTCTTTAGTAAAAAGCTTAGCTTATTCTTTATTATAATTCTTTATTGCTTACTATTTATATAAGTAATAGTTATTTTATAGTTTTTAAGCTTATAGCTATTATAGATTTTAAATACTATATAGTAAGTATTAAGGTTAAGTTATTAAAGGTTTTAAGGCTATTTCTTTTAGTATAAAGAGAGAAGCTTAGTATTATTATTTTAAAGCAAAAGCTTTAATTATTAAATTTATTATTTAATATTAGTAAGGAAGTTAAGGTATTAAGGTAATAGCTTAAGTATTTTATTATTAGGGTTATTTAGAATGTTTTTAAAGAGGTTATAAAAGGTATTAATATTATTTAAGTAAGCCTTATTAAGTAACTTATAATATTATTTATAAAGGATTTTTTAATTTCTTACTTTAATATAAGCTATTTATTACTTAGTAATTAAGGGTTATATAGCTAGAATTTATACTAGGTAGTTAAGTTAAAAGAAAGAAAGGATCTTTTTAATAGGTAAAAAAGCTTTTACTATTATACTAAAAACTAGTAACTTATATAATTATAAGGGATTTAAGTAAATATTTTTATTAAAGATTACTTATTTTACTTACTTAATTATATTAGTTATTAAATTCTATAAGTAGTAGATATTTTTAGATTTATAGCTAACTAAAATATAGGGTTTAGCTTTATTATTAAGTTTCTTTAGGTATAGTACTTTAAGTATAAGCTTTTAGATCCTTGTATTTAAGTACTAGAAGTAGTTAACTTATAAAGGTTATTTAGTTTAGGCCTTTATAGGTAAAAGGTAGTTTATAAGAGAAAAGTTTAGGCTTTTATTTTAAATAAATACTACTATATATAGAATCTTTCTTTATATTTCCTTAAGTAATTATAAGTTATAAAGGATAGTATAGTAAAGCCTTTAAATTATTTAGTATAGGTATTTAATTATATTATTTTATTTAAGAGTATAGAGTACTATAAATTCTAGTTAAGTACTTTATTTTATAAGGTAAGTTAAGATATCTTTATTCTTAAATTCCTTATTATTATTAAGGTAGATAAATTATATTATTATTTTTATTTAAGCTTTTATTTATATAAGGTTGTATTTAAGATAGAATTTAGTATTAGCTTTGCTTTATAATAGGTAAATTTAGACTAGTTATATTATATTATTTATTATAAGGAGATAATAGTACTTTTTATAAGGTATTAGTAGAATAATAGGTTTGCTAAGGTTAATATATTATTATTTGCCTTTATAAGTTAATTAGAAAGTTTATAAAATTTTTATTTAGGCTATACTTTTTTTTATAATATAGAATAAGTACTTAACCTTTTTACCCTAAAGTATAATACTTAAGTATTTTACTAGGTACTTATAGGACTTAAAGTCTTAGTAGCTTATTTGCTTATAAAAGAAGAGTAAAAAAATAGGTACTATAGAGTTAGTAGTAAGGAAGGTATAAATACTATTAAAGTTAGCTAGTTTATTTTTTAGTATACTTTAATATTATATTATTTTAGTAATAAAATACTCTAGGTATTTATATATATTATATAAAAGGCTTTAAAGAATAGTAGTTTTAATACTATTATTATATTTTAGAAATATTTATACTTTATTCTTATTTTAGCTATAGGATATACTTTTTTAGTTAAATATATTAATATAAAAGAGGTTAATTATTATTATAGGGATATAGAGAATATAATAAAGAGTAATAGCTTTAATATTAGTAAGTAGTTATAGTATTATTAGTATATTACCTTTCTTAAGTATAAAGAAGCTACTTATACTATATATAAGTTATAGTATTTTAAATTTATTATAAGTCTTAAATATTTATAGCTTATAATAAATATATTATTTAGTACTAGAGTTTAGTAGTTATAAGAGGAAAAATATATATTTATTAAATTATATTATATAAGTACCTTTAGTACTATTAGTATTTATAAAGAAGGTATTTTTTAGGTTATTAGGCTAATTAGGTATTTAAAAAAAGAAGTTTTTAATATTATAATTACTAAAATAGTTAGTATATAAGGTAGTAGTAGTAGTAGTATTATTATTTATAGGTAGGTTAAAGTCTTTTATATAGTAAGTCTTAGTAGTATTTTTTAATACTTTTTCTTTACTTTACTTTAGTACTTATCTTTTTTATAGTATATAGTTAGTATTATTATAATTATTATTACTATTAAGCTAGCTATACTAAAAGTAAACTATTTAGTATAGTTTAGTATAGTTAAGTAATTTTAGTTTTTAGTTTACTAATTTACTAATACCTTATAGTTAATTATTTAAGGTACTATTATTAAAGTATTTTATAATAGGCTATTAGTTATTAAATTATTTAGAGTATTTAGTTTCTTTAGGTTAATTTTAATAAAAAACTAATATTAGTTATTTTTCTATTATTTATTACTTTAACTATATTTAGATTTATTTATTTTTAGCCTTTATTATTAGTTTATAAAGTATAAGTATAGGTTTATTATTTATACTTATAATAATATACTAAAGGAAAATTATTAATTAAAAGTTATTAAAGGCTTTTTTTAGACTTATAAGGAACTATAGTTAAAGGAGTTTATTAGAAATTAATTAAAAAAGTTATATATACTATAGGGTTTCTAAATATATAATAAAGCTTTTAAAAAAGTCTTTTATTAACTTATAATAGTTAAGGTTATTATTAATAAGCTAAAAGATAATCTTTTTTAAGCTATTTATACTATATTACTAGTATTCTTTTTATAGTATTATATAGATATCTTTTATATTTTAGATATTATTAATCTTATTAAAGTAGTAGGTATTATAAATAAAGTAGATACTATTAAAAAGGTTATTATTCTTTTACTAAAATAAAGTAAGTTATTAAATATAGTAGTTTTATACCTTATTACTATAGTTATTATTAGGCTTAATTAGCTTTTATATATATTTTAATTTATAAATAAGCTTTTTAGTTTACTTTATAAGAATAGTATTATATAGCTTATTTATATAGTTACTTTAGTTATTTATATTAATTAGTATAAGGACTTATTAGTATACTATACTTAATTTATAAGCTTTAGTAATACTAATTTCTACCTTAAAGTTATTTATATTTAAATAATAGCTAGTATTTAATTATACTAGTTAAAGAAGTAGGTTTTTATTTTAAATAATAAAGGTAGTAAAGTAATTACTAAAGTAGTTTTAAGATTAAGTAAATAAATTAAAAGGCTCTTTATTAAGCTTATTATATAGTACTATAGCTTTTTTAGCTAATATAATAAGTATATTATTAGTAATAAATTATATATTATTAGAATATTAAAAGCTTATACTTTTAATTTCTTTAGAGTTTTAAAGAGCTTAAGTATTATTATAAATATTAAAATTATTTAAGCTTATACTTATAAGTAGTATAGTTAATAATTTAGCTATAGTAGGTTAATAAACTACTAGGGCCTTTTTTTTAGTAGTTAGTTTAATAAAAATATTTTTAAAAATAAAAAGCTTAGCCTTATTATTAAATTTACTAAGAGCTAAGTTAGAGTTAGTTTAATAGTATAAAGAAATATTATCTTTAGTAAAGTATTATATAGTAAAAAGTTTTAAAATAAGAATTAATATAATCTTTAAGATATTCTTTTAGTTATTCTTTTAAGTAGCCTTTTAAGTAGCCTTTTAAATAGCCTTTTAAGTAAATTTCTTACTCTTTTTAAAGCTTATTTATAGCTTAAAGTATTTAAATATTATAGTAGTAAGTAGTAAGAAAAAGGGAGTAATAAGAGTAAAATTAAGAATTACTTAGTTAAAGAGAGTATTATTTTAATAGTAAGTTAGTAAGCTTTAATAGTTAGCTAAGGAGGTAGTTTATTTATAAGAATTAGTAAAGATAGTAAAGGAAGTTTATTTATAGTAATAAAGTTTTATAATAAATATAATTTAATTTATTTTATTTATTTTATAGACTTTAGTTTTATAGCCTTATAATAGTATTAAGCTATAAGGCTAAAAAGGAGTTTTTTATTTTAAGTATATTAGTATACTTAGTATATTAATAGTAGGTTAAAGGTTAATAGTATAAGTATATTATTATATTAGTAATTATTTATAGTATAGTTTTATAAATCTAAATAGTTTTAATGCTTAAGATTTTAGGTATTAAGGTTTATTAAATAAAGGAGTAATTATAATTACTTTCTAATATATTAAGTACTAGAAAGAAGTAATATATAGGTATATAGATAGGCTAAATTTATTATATAATAGTAAAGGATTATTAGTAATATTAGTAAGATTAGTAGGAGAAAAAGAACTCTTTTAAGCTTATAACTTATTAAGATTAGTTATAATAGAATATATTAAATACATGTATATATAGTGTAGAAAGTACTCTATAGTATGACTCTAGCTAGATACCTTAAGTTGTGTGTTCTCCTTGTACTGACTACACCTAATTGCGTACGTAATCCAACAGGCCAGAATGGGTTGCACGGGGCCCAGTCCCCCGGCGCATCAGACACTGCTGAGCCGCGCTCGTCAACCCGCCATCTCGCAGAAACCCACCCTGTCCTGTCCTGTGTCGCGCAGGGCTGGCGTGTGTGTTGGATGGATGCTGGATGCCAGGCAGAGGAATTTAGTATCTGTGCACAGCCGAGTGCCGCTATGCCGCACTGCTTAGACTGCCACACCCACACTATACTATCAATTTGTATAGGCTAGCTAGCAAAATAAATAGTATTTAGCAATTTATTTATCTACCCTTAGCATCTTATAATTAAAGCTATTATAAGTATATATCTACATACACTTAATTAATAGCCTTAGAATTAATACTCTTAAAGCTATCTATAGCTAATTACTATAGGTTGCCTATCAACCTATACCTATACTACTATATATAGCTCTTTATTATATTAGCAATGCATATATCCTTAATAGGATTTATTTTAGAGTAGTAATAAGGATTCTAAATACTAGTAATGCCCTTAGCCTTTTAGAAAGCCTTTATATTAGCTAAGCTATATATACTATTACTATTTTCCTATATAATAAAGTCCTAAGACCTATAATACTTCTTAATATCCTTATAAATATATTTATATACAAGTTTATATATATTAATATTAATCTTCCTATTATTATTTATTTATACCTTATACTAATATAAGAGCAACTTATAGCCTAGCTTAATAATTACTATATAGTATAAAGTAATCTACTCTTAAGGATTCTTCTTATAAAAATACTAGCTATTTTTAAGCTTCTGCTTTTTATATAGGCTAGGTATTATAAGTATAGAAAATTTATAGTACTACTTATATACTATTTTAAGGTACTTCTAAGGAGCTTACTTCTTAATAGTCTATATAGCTTATTTATATAATAACTTCCTCTTTAGCCAGCAATAACCTTTATACTAAAAAGAAAAGTACCACTAGTTAGTATAATATACCCTTATTTACTAAATAAGGTTATCCTATAGCTTAAGGAAAACTTTATAATCTACTTATTAATAGCATTCCTTATAAGTTACCTTAAAGTTACCTTATTTAACCTCCTTAATATAGCTATACTAGCTAAGCTATACTATTATATTAGTAATTATTCTCTTAACTATATTAATATTAAAGCTAGCATTACTAATAATATCTTACTAAAACTAGTACATTATATTATATATAAGGTTAAGGTTAGTCTTATTAAGATTCTTAAGATATCTATTAACTTCCTTAATATTCTTAAGGGAAAATTTAGTAAGTTAATAATAAGGTTAAGTAAAATAAGGGTTATAGGAAAGTTAATAGCTATTTAAGTTACTATAATATAAGAAGTTAAATTTAACCTTTAGAAGAGGCTTTAGGGTATTATTATTAATATAGCACTAAATAATAAGGCTCCTTTAGTTATAAGATATACTAAAGTACTTAAAAACTTACTACTTTATAACTTAGCCCTTCTTTTACTTAAGAAGATTATAACTCTTAAGGAATTAGCAGACCCCCTGTACTTTAGTATACTTAGGCATATTATACTTAATTAGCCCTAATAACAATACTATAATAACAGCGATTTAATAGATAAGAATAGTATTATTAAAAAGAGTAATTAATTCTAAGTTAAATAATAAAAAGAAATAGTACTATATGCACTATGGTTATTGAGAAAAGTAATGATGAAGATTGGGCGTTTGGGTGGTGAAGTACGCAAATTGGGGTTGTGTACGGATACTAAATTCCTCCGCCTGGATGCTGGATGCTGGAGCACGCTGGGATGCTGACTGCCTGGGCCAAGGAATCCGTGTGGGTTCTTGGCTCGCTGATCTCTCCTGCTGTTGTACATACAATCATGTGCCTCCCAACTTCTTGAACAAAACCCCCCAGTGTGTGCTTGCTCCTCTTGGCCTCTGCTCGCTTCTCCTACAGCAAACTCCGCCTTTCCCTCCCGGCGACACACCACCATTGTCTCCGTGCTTCCTGGGCCCCCATCTTCTTGTTCCCGGTTTCCTTCCCAGGCACAATACCACTCGAGCACGCGACCTGTTGCCTTTTCTGTACGACCCACCACCTCACCACGCTCGCCTCGCATCAGATCTCATACCCCGAGCTTCCGGTAGTCGCACCACCACTATAAGGCTTGGCAGCCGAGCGAACATCACCGACCGGCGTCTCTTGGCAGCCGATGTCACAGAGCATCAACCGGCCTGTCACCGCGCATTCCGCCCGTTCCTGAAATTTGGTTATACTCGCGACGAATTACGCCACGGCTTCTAGAGGCGGACGACGATAAGGGTTTGTCAGCCTCTCATTCGGTCAACAAATAGAGCCCTCATTTTGGGCCATAGATTTTCCTTGTGTCACTCCTTGCAAAACCAGGATAGAACTAGATGCTGAAGTCACGAAAAGAGGCCGCCATGGCCCAGCAGGAAAGCGCCGGGAATCGACTGAGAGACACGCCATGCATCCAATCCCTCCTCGGTTTCTTCTTCAACAAGGGCGTCAGGGGCGGTCCCAAAATATTCCTAAACCTGGCCGCCGTTCTGCTTGGCCTACTGCTTGTGATAAAGCTCATGCCGCAGAGGCTGAGCGACAGCGCGCTGAACTCGATACCCCATGATCTCTGGACCGGACAGGCCGAAGAAACCCTGCAGACAGATGATGGCGGTGCTGAGGATGGAAGCATTCCTGGCGGGTTGAGGATAGTTGTGTTCGGGGAGAACGACATCGGCACGCCGATCGGTCTGGATGAAGAGGTCGAGGGATCGAAGTCGTGGACTGAAGCGCTTTGCGTTCAGGTAAGTGGTCACGAGCCCCTTGCGAATAATCACCATACTGGGGCATTCTCTAAAGATTTCTTCCCTCTTCTAGCTGGAGTGCTCCAAGCACATCTCAATGGCGCCGTCACCCGATTCTCCCGCGTGGTCCGTCAGCTCCAAGGCGCTATACGCCGACGGCGTGGAGAGCGTACTCAACGAGACGGCGGGAAGGTCCAGCCCTGGCATGGACTACTCGTACCTGTCAACGCTTTACGCCCCTCAATGGCAGACACTCGACCTGAAGGACCAGGTAGACCGGTTCCTTGCCATGCCCAAGCCACGTCATGCCCCGACCGAGACGCTGTGGGTCTTCAACTTTGGCTTTTGGGACGTATGGTCGCTATCGGCCCTGCCGATCCCCGCTGGCAAGGCGGCTGCAGACACCATGACGAGAGACATGTTCGAGCAGATTGAGCGCCTGTACGAGGCTTCGACTGATCACCGATCGATCGCCTGGTCTGATGCCAACTACGTCCCACCCCCACCCGTGCCGGAGACCAGCCCCGAGGCGGAGAGCGAGGTCTCACCCGCTGAAGAGCCACCAGTTGGTGGACCTACTGAGAAGAGGGACGAAGGGAGCGTCGAGAACGGATCAGAATCGCAGACCACCGCTGAAGACAAGACCGAATACTTCCGGCTCCTGATCCCTCGCATCACCGACCCGTCACTGCTGCCAGGTTGGCGCGACCTCAGGGCGCAGCTCCCCAAGGTGCACTCCAAGGCCGAGCAGATGCGCAACTCGGCCGAGCTGACGGAGCACTGGAACGACCGCGTCGTCGACCGGCTGGTCGACTGGGTCAGGAAGGAGAACAAGAAGGCCGGTGAGGATGAGGAGAACAAAGAGAGCAAGAGGGAAGACCCAGAAACCGCCGCCGCCGCCTCCTCTCCCCCCGTCGTCGACACCCCCGCGACCCAGACGATAACCCAAGGAAAGAAGGTCGACAAGGCCCCGCCGGCGAGCCGGCCCAGCCCGGTCCGCGACGGCTTCGCGTACAACATGGCCAACTACGTGCTGGACGCCATGGTGGAGCGGCAGCTGCGCAACGCGCGGCTGCGTGACGGGTCCGGGCGGGGCGACGGCGCTGTCGAGGACGGGTTCCGCGACGTGACCAACTCGTGCGTGGAGCGCGTCGACACGGCGCTGGTGTCCATCGCGGTGCAGAGCGGCGTGAAGCTGGAGATCCCCAACGAGGAGATCGGCAACGACGTCCAGGTGCCCAGCGCGACGAAGCCGGAGAACCAGCAGCAGGAGCAGAACCAACAAGCGAAGAAAAGAAGCAGAATGATGGGCAAGCGCGAGGAAAAGGAGGAAGAAGAGAAGGAGAAGAAGGAGCCTGTGGACCTGGCGGCCAAGGCGGCCGACACGGTCAAGGTGTGCCAGATCCCCAGCGACTACCTGTTCTACACGCCGTTCGCGCTGTCGCAGAAGGCCATCGGCGAGATCGCCGCGCAGACGGCGGACATGATCCGCAACAACGAGACGATCAGGGGGAAGCTGCAGGCTCAGATGGACAAGGTGAGTCGGGCAGCTTCTTGATGTTGTTCACAGACGGGATCCAGTGCAGGTACTGACCAGAAAAAAAAAAGATCAAAGGGTCATGATAGAAAGGAAACATCTTAGGATCACATTTTGCATTGGGCGGTGTTTGGGGCCATTTTACTGGTAGGACTACCAACTTGGTTGTCCATGTCTTTCTTGGGCGTTTTAGTCGACATATGCGTATGTCGTGGTTGTATTTGACACATGTTCAAAAATCAAAGCTATATATATACAGATGCTTATATATACGCATACCATCGCAGAGTGACTGACCAGTCCATAATTACCTACGTAGACTACACGGGTAAGTGTGCGATGTGCCTGTTATTGATGCACCATCATCAGGAGCAAATATTTTGAGCAGCTTAAAATGATAAATTCCATAGTGATTTAATCTCACCTACAAGAAAACAAGTCACTTGAGTGAGAAAATGTGGTGCAGATGGCATGGAAAGTATCCTACCGACATCTCCATTGACCTCTCAGTCTGAAAGAGGGTCTAACCCTGATCAGCGTTACAGAAGGGTCCCATCCGAAGCCCCCCCGACGGCCGGCTATCGGTAGCTACCTCGCATTCAGGGTCCGGCTTATCGTAGACAGACGTCACACGAGCAAGCCACGAGTTCCTTCAACACCTCCTTTCCATCCCGCCCAGATATGCCTTTTCTCCCACAACATAGATCGTAGACAAGAGGGTCATGCTAGAATGAGCCCGTCGCCATCCTCATCCGGACTCCTACCCATGCCTGGAACTCCAGCCTGGCGCGCAAGGATCGCCAGCGTCTTCCGCAATGCCGACGCCCACGTCCTGGTGGCCTTCTGGCTGTTTGGTACGCGCACGCCAGCTCCTTGACAAAAGTGCAGGCGCATGGGCAAAACATGAGCATGAGAGCATGAGCTAATAGTTCTACTTCCTCGACGACAGGTCTCATCAATAATGTCCTCTACGTGATCATCCTGTCCGCCGCGCAGGACCTCATCGGGAACCTGCCCAAGGGCATCGTCCTCCTCGCCGACGTGATGCCCTCCTTCGTGACCAAGCTCGTCGCCCCCTACTTTATCCACCGCGTCCCCTACGCCGTGCGCATCCCCATCTTCGCCGGCCTCTCCGCCACCGGCATGCTCCTCATCGCGCTCACCCCGGCCACCGGCTCCGTCCCCGTCAAGATGCTGGGCGTCGTGCTCGCCAGCCTGAGCAGCGGCGGCGGCGAGCTGAGCTTCCTCGGCCTGACCCACTACTACGGCCACATGAGCCTGGCCGCCTGGGGGAGCGGCACCGGTGGCGCAGGACTGGCTGGCGCGGGCCTGTACGTGATGCTCACCACCTGGATGGGGTTCAGCGTCAGGGACAGCCTGCTGGCCTCGGCCTTCTTGCCCGCCGTCATGCTGCTGAGCTTCTTCGTCATCCTCCCGCAGGGCCCATTGCGCCAGAGCTCCGCTTTCAAGAGCTATGAGGCCCTTCCGGAGCGAGACCTGGCCGAGGACGACGTCGACGATATGCCCGCGGGCAACGCCTCGTCCAGCCTGCTGGCCCCCGGGCCCGCCGTCGCCACCACGGCCTACTCTGCCCACCCGGAAGGCAGCCACAGCGGGTCCTTCGTGGGGCACCTGAGGCGCGCGAAGGCACTCGTGATCCCGTACATGCTCCCGCTATTCATGGTTTACGTGGCTGAGTACACCATCAACCAGGGCGTCTCGCCGACACTGCTGTTCCCGCTCGAGTCCTCCCCGTTCTCCGAGCACAGGGATTTCTACCCTTTCTATAACTTTCTCTACCAGTTCGGCGTCTTCATCTCGCGCTCGTCGACGCCATTCGTGCGCATCCACCACGTCTACATTCCGTCTTTCCTACAGGTCGGCAATCTCGTCCTACTGACACTACACGCCTTGCTCAACTTCATCCCGACCGTCTATATTGTCTTCCTCATCGTCTTCTGGGAGGGTCTGCTCGGTGGTGCTGTGTATGTGAACACTTTTGCCGAGATTATAGAAAATGTGCCGGTCGCAGAGCGCGAGTTCAGCCTTGGCGCGACGTCCGTGGCCGACAGTGCTGGTATCTGCCTTGCTGGATTCATCGGCATGGCTGTGGAGGTGTGGCTGTGCGACTGGCAGGTTCGGCACGGGAGAGACTGGTGCAGGAACATCGAGGTGGGATGAAGGCGGTCATATCATACGCTTCCGGTCGCAAACCACGCCTTCAGTCCCGACACAAACGCTCCAACGGATAGAAGCATAGAAGCCCAACAGAGCGCTCAAACCCATGGGCACCCTTCACGATAGAAACCACTCGCAAGATTTCCAAATTTCATACCTCCCGGTTCGAAAAGGTGGGTATATTCTCAATAGACGAGTGGTGAAAACACATCCCCGACGCCTAGCCTATTCCAAAACTCCGCGCGCTCAAGCCAGCCACGGCCCTACGATCTCACCTGGCCTCCCGACGGCACCAATTTTCCGTCCGATGCACAATATGCAGACCCGGCGCCGTCCAGCCCGGGTTCTCCTCCTCCGCCCTGCGGAACGCCGCCCGCACCAGGGCCCAGATGCGCTTGACCTCCGTGCGCTTCAGCCTCCGGAGCCCCTTGAGCGTCGACGGCTCCGGCCAGCCGTGCTCGTTGAAGTCCACCAACAGCGTCAGCAGCCTGAGCTCGGGGAACTTGCGGATGAATTTGACGCCGTCGTCCACGGCCGAGTCGACCCAGCACGGCCGCAGACCCCAGTTCATGACGAGGCTGCGCAGGCCCGAGTATGCTGCCACCTCGGCGTCGTTGATGTCGTCTGCCATGGGAAGTCAGTAAAATGGACACACAAATTTTTGGAGAATCCCCGAAGGAGAAACTACTACTCACAGCCTCGGTACACCCATATCGAGTCCTTGTCAAAGTTCATGTACACGCCCTCATCCTCGCGGCCCTTCGTCTGGACGAGCTGGTACTTTGGGCTAGCACTCGCTGTTCGTGCGGCGGCGCTTGAATGTGTGACCAGGAGGCCCCTCGACTCGGCGCAGGCTTGCAGCACCGCAGGCACACTCCTCTGCAGGTTGTACCTGAACTTGCTGTTGTTCCACGTCCTGGGCACCACTGTCGACTCGGGGACGGCGGCCTCCCAGATCAGGTAGCGGATTTCCACCGGTAGGCGCTGGAACTGTGGGAACTCGGACAACAGCTCCTCCGACGGTGAAGAAGTTATTGGTTTTGGTGTGAGGGCGTTGGCCGGCGCCTCGGCCTTGTCGTCGCGAAAGATGTGGAGTATATCTGGACTTATATACTCGTCGATGCTGGCCTTTATGTCTGCCTCCGAGATGCTACTGGCTCTCCGGCACTGATAGACTTGTGTGCTCGCCATCTCCATTTCCTGAGAACCCTTGCTTGAGCTGAAATAATTTAATCGTGGACTGGCAGGGTCAGTCATTGCAATCTGGACCAGGAAGTTTCAATTGTGATGTTGTTGTGATGTAGTGACGAGGGCGAGAAAGTCTTGCGGCCGATATGGTATAGATCGCCGTATGATTCCCCGTTCAGTAACTTGAGAGTAACAGGTAGCTGCTCATTATAAAGAAAGAGGGCATACGGACTGCAAGCAAGGATACGTTGGACTGAGCTCATAAAGGGGCAGGTAGAATTAATGGAGTAAGGCGCTGCCTCGTTAAATATGACCAAATTAAAGTCTTGCACATAAATTATGGAACAACGTAGTGAGTCAATGTTGACAAGAGCGTAGCGGTAACAGAACCGAAATCAAACTTATTCCAAAACACTCATTATAACAACAGCACAGTCAATTTCTAGGGGGCCTTTTCCCTGTCCCAGAAAATAAATCCATGTAATCATCCACCATCAAAGCGTCCCGGTTCTTCCCGGGTTAAGGTGGACGGGCATTAAATGGCCACTGCTTGACTGTCGTTGGGCCCCTCCCCTGATGCAATCTGCAGTAGAAGCCCAGTTTGATGACAGCAAGATAGAGATGGATTGTGCTCTGATCCAGGCCTGAGGGAAAAAAAATGGTGCCACCGGGACCAAGGAGTGCGGTGGGTTATCAGGCCAGAACAGGGCAGCACAGGCGGCAGGGAGCGCGTTACAGGGCTGACTGGGCTGAGCTGGGCTGACTGAATGCCACCTGCTGTAGCACCTGTGGTAGACACGGACACTCCCGAGTCATATGTTTGCTATCATACACGGGCCTCACTCAGCCAGGCTCCTGAAATCCTCGACCTGAAGCCGCGTAAAATCTCATCCAAAACCATGGTCTGGCGGCTTTCGGCCCGTCTCGCTGGCGTGTGGAAACGTGGACTTGGCAGGTCCATGGATGACTGGTCTAGATACTAAAATGTCAATTTTTTTTTTTTTTTCCTTTGGTCTGTTCGCCTTCATCTTCTGCGCTGACGCAGCCAAGAGGATCGCCCGGGAATAAACAAGGGTTGGTGTCGGTCTCCTGTCAGATGCGGCTCCTCCGAGCGGCCTTCGGATGTTAGAAGGCGTGCCTAATTTGGGACCCTAGGCCTGGGCAATGGGCATATATGCAGCCATGACAATCGCCAACCTTGACTGACATGACAGCTCTAAGGCACCTAGTGCGTGAAGCATGTCGATTTTTACATGAGAACTCTACAAGAGTGTCATGCAATGCAGATACGAACCGTACAGGACTTATGATGCACCGATGAGCCAGACATGATGCTATTTCTTGGGCGTTCATCACCTTTCAAATATAAGTTCAGTTGGAAATGCAGTCATCCCGCCCATTCGTCCAAGTGCAACACTAAACAGTAGAGATGTGATATTGAGTCGAAGGAATGTCGCATCAAAACCGGCAAGATCCGACTGTTCGGGTCCGTCCTGTGAAGATCAGAACCCCCGGTAAGATCGGGTGGCCCGGTCCCCGAGTCCATGTCGTCAACGGCAGACTAATCCATCTCCCTGCCGAGCTTCGGCCGCCACATCTAGATGCTCGTCTTGACTGCTTTTCGCCTCCCGTCACTTCACCTGCGTAAGCAAGACAACGCACCACGACCAACTACTGCACTTGTACCTGCAGTCCTCCTGATCACCAATTCACCACCACTACCAGAACAGTAACACGATGCCTTCGATCCGCCTCTTCCCGCGGCCCTCGAGCCTCGGCGCAATCCGCAAAGCAGCCCTCGCAAGACCAGCCGCACCCCGACCATCACCATCACAGTCACACACAAAGTCGCCGTCTCTCCCCGCCGCGCGCCCCTACTCCTCAGCCTTCCAACAAGGCCCCTCCCCACCACGCCTGCCCCCAGACCAGCAGGCCGAGTTCGAGCGCCTCCAGCGCGCCGTGGCCGACCGCCTCGCGGACCCTACGCCATTGCCTCACGAGCAGCAACAACAGCAACAGCCCTCCGTCTCGCCAGCCTCAACGCCGCGGCACACGACCACGCCAGACACGGCTGCGGCGGCTGCGACAGCAACAAAATCATCATCAGCCGACGAGCCCACCACCGGCGGCGTGTGGCGCGGCGCCCCGCCCGAGTTCGACGGCGAGAGGAACCCCAAGACGGGCGAGGTCGGCGGGCCCAAGACGGAGCCGCTGAGGTGGGGAAGCGCCGGCGACTGGAGCTACAACGGCCGCGTGACCGACTTCTGAGGCGCGAAGTGGGAAGAGAGAAAGGCTGGCATGAGTTAAGTGGGTGGATGCCTCAAAAGCCACGCGCTCACAGTATCGGCGCAGAGGCCCGGAGGACATTGTGAGATGGCAACGTCGAATATCGAGTGACTCAGAAGCTACTGCACTCTTAGAAAAGTGTGTTGAAATAGAAATGTATTACTGTCGGCATGGTCATGTCGAAGTCAAGCCGGGCCGAGTTCGTGTCATTTGATCGCAACTTCGGAGTCGATTCTTCTCAACACGGGTCCTTGCCAAAACGAAAACAATTCTTGTAAATAGCAACCTTATTGTATAGACTGTTATGCTCTTCAGGGAATATTCTTCGTGGTATTCATAGCTCGTGTACAATAGTACAGAATATTTTCTAGCAAACGCCCGCTCGAATGCGGAACCAGGGGCCCATCGTAAATTGGGCCTTGCTGGCACCCAAGCGAGCACTTGATAGCATACCGAATAAATTGCTGCCAATGCAGGCAGGCTGCCCATGCCGCAGGTATCTTGAAACCCCAGAATGAACCCAAACGCCACATGCTGTCCTGACTTTTGGAAGACAAACGGCAACACCTCTAGTTTCAACAACCCATTCCTCAAGGCTACTCCTTCGGCCAAAGACTCCATCATATATTGTGTCTGGGTCACGCTTCCGCAGGCGGCGTTAGCCTGCTGGCAACTGTCGCCACCGCCGCTAATGTGGCAGCAGCGCTCAGAGCTGCCGGGACGTTCGGGTCATCCCCTGCTCCGCTCACGTCGCCGACACCGCTATCGTCGTCTCGGTTGTGCTGCTCATTGCGATCTGCATCTCCGCCATTGGCGGCCTGACCCTCGGCGAGGTTACCCCTCGCCCGGCTCCCTCCAGGGCTGCCATTGTGCGCCTCCTTGTCGCGCCCACCGCCGCTTCCCGTATCATCAAGTGTCCGATTCTCCTTGTCACCAACACTCTCCGCTGCTTTCTTCTTTGGCGCCAACGAGACGATGCCGCTGCCAGTGTTGGGGACTACCCTGACCTCGAACGCCCGGCTCATTTCGACCTCCTGCATCGCCTTACGCATCCTGTCCCGTCTGGCCTGGCCGCGAAGCCTACTCTGCGGGGCTGCGCCGTTGGTGACAAACCGCACCGACTTGATCATGAAGCTGAGCCCGTCGTGGCTGGACCGTTGTCCATCTCGGCCCAGCTTTCCACCCCATTCCCGGCTCTTAATACCAAAACGGACCGTGGACGCATATTTCTCCAGCTTTGGCAAGATCTGGATCATGACATGCATGTCTCGGCCCTCAGGTGCCTGCACGGGCCCTGTCACCAGTGGTGCTTCCAAGAAGTCCGGGTTGCTCTTTTGCAGCTGGTCGGCCGTTTCCTTGCCTCGACCTTTCCTGCTGCCTTTGGTCTCCTTGACATCAGCACCGATACCCTCGTCAAGCCCCAGCAAGTTGACATCGACATCATCCGGCCACTCGCCACGGATCCATCCACCATGAATGCAAGCTGCCACGACATCTGAATCGTCTGTATATACGTCCGTTCCCCAGACGGCCCGGCGCGAGGTGATTTCGGCCCTCGCAGAAGGTTTTAGGTGCTGCTTCCCAACCTTTACCATCAGGGTGCATCCTTCCTTGCCTTGGATGGTTGACATCGGCAGGGGTTTAGGCGTGGATTGGTACGCATGCCGTGCCTGTCGACCACTACGGCCATCCTGTATCCGTGCTGGTTTCAGAGTGACCTCGTAAATCCAGTCCCCTAGGTGCTCACGTGGCTTGTGGGCCACGCTATCGAGGATGGCCTTGTTGGAGATGATGCGCTTCGGCTTTGGCGGGACAATGACAGCAGCATTTTGGAGGTTGCCGACTGGCTGAGCGTGTGATTCCCTGGTTTGACCGTGAGCGCTTGCCCTGGGTGGAGCGTGGTGGTGAGTCATAAGGAGATCTTTCGCGACGCCTGTGGGAGAGGGAAGTGGTGTCGATCCCTTGACGTTTTTGAATGGGGTAACCACAGCTTGCTGGGGCGACACTTGGTCGGGAATGTGATGGTGATGATGATGGTGGCTAGCAATGTGAGCGACGTGGGGCAACGCAGTCATGTGGGGTGATACGTACTGGTGGTGGTGGTGATGAGAGTGAGTCTTTTGACGCTTGGTTCTGCCCAGGGGGGTACTTCTACCGGTGCTGTCTTCGTCGTTCTTGGTGTCATCATCCTTGGGCTTTCTGCGCTTGTTACGGGAAGCACTCTCACGGCTGCCCTTGGGGTCGGAGGTCACGTCTGGCGGTGCATGCTCCAAATCGTCACGCCGCCCCAGGCCGCTACTCGTGAAGGGTAACTGGGCGCCCGCCGCGACAGGGCTAGAAACGCCTAGTCCACTGACTCCACTCCCAATGCCAGAGAACATACGGCCGAACTCGCTCTTGATGCCAGCCTCACCTGGCGGACCTTGTATTTGCGGCTGAGCGCCTTGTACGGCTTGTGGGAGCGGAGATATGCGGCCCTTTCTGTTCATTTCTTGGACCCTTAGGAAGTTTTGTTGATGGGCCATCGGGTGGGCGGGCTCATCCGCCGGCCGGTGTCGGGGTGAATCGTAGAGCGAGGGGTGACCATTGCTGTAAGCGACAGAGGGAGGGGGTGGACCATCCTCGCCAGGTCGTCGGTGAGAAGGCTGCTGCTGCTGTTGAGGTGGGAGTGCCGGCGCACGGTGTCGACTCGGCGATTCGTAAGGCGGCGCTTGATGGGCTGCCTGAGGCACCGGTTGTGAGTGCCCAGGATGGGACGACGGGGGGTAGCGGTCTAACGGAGGCTGCGACAAAGCTCCTTGGTTGTTGTTGTACGGAGGCGCGCTTGCATGAGGGTATTCGTGTTGTCGTGGTTGAGGCCTCGGCTCCTCGTAAACATGCCGTGGCTGGTCATATGCCTGCCTTTGCCAGTGTGCCTGTTCCCGGGCATCTAAGGGGCGAGAGTACTGCGGTGGGAGCGGTTCCCTTCGCTGCATGCCCGGCGGACCATACTCAGACTGGTGCATCGCGTGTTGCCTCCCAGGATCACCGCCTGAGGTCGTTCTTTCCCTCCTCTCGCGATCCCGTAGTTCCATCTCCCTCTCTTGCCTTTCTCGCTCGAACATCAGCCTGTCCTCCTCGTGCTTGACTATGATGAGACGCTCCGGATTGTATTCCGCTCCATGCCTGGGCTCTTCGCGCCTTGGATACATTTCGGGGGGCCCCGGTCTTCCCATGTCCATTTGACGAGAAGGCGGTGCGATGTTGGGAAAGGACTTAGGCTGACTGCTCGGCCGGGGAGGAGGACCAGGTGGTCCGGGGAGTCTCTGGTAATCTCTGGGGTGCTCCGTGGGGCCCATTGGAGGAGGAGGGTGTCGATATGCATCCCGTGGCGTGCCATACCTTTGCATCTCGGGTGTGAGATGAACACCATGTGGCGAGCCAGCAGCGGCACGGGGGTCTCGTTGATCCCTAGGGTCTCCTCGCGGGTCGGTACGGGGATCTGCGCGTGGGTCTGCTCGCGGGTCTCGAGCATCATACATTCGTTGATGTTGTTCGGGGGTGTGCGGCCTTCGGTATGGGGCATACTCGGCGGAGATTGAGGCCATTCTAGGAGAGGCATGGACACCGGAAGTGTAAGAGGGAGCAGAGGCGGCAGCTGACGAGGTCGGGGGAGGGTAGGAAGGCGCAGGCGGGTCTCGAGGTCGAGGGCCAAGCATATAATTCAGTGACATTGAGCTCCCCTGACTGCCTCCTCTCTGTATAGAATCCAGGGCTGGAAGCTCGCGGCCTCCCGGGGGGAATGCCGTAGAGGGCCCGCCAGATATCGGCGATGGTCTCGGAGCAGGCAAGCTATATGGCCCTCCTGGCCCCATCTGTAGACCCGGGCCCCCTGGACCTCCAGGACCCTGACCAGGCTGGGGAGGCGAGCCTGGAGGTGGCATGGCGCGGTTCATCGGTGGCGCAGGGGTGACAGAGGAGGAGCTTTGGTGTCGCGAGTGGTTCGAGGGGGTGAGGGAAGCGCCATGGTCATAGGGACGAGAGGATGGAAAGTAGTGAGGGTCGGAGGGTCGCCGTTGGAGGTTATCGGGTGGGTATGCAGAGCTTGCTGAGGAGGGAGGTTGTGAGTGCTGCCCTGGCTGCTGCTGCTGTTGTCTCTCTATCGCGTACGAGGTCTGGGCGGGAGTCGCAGAAGCTGAAGAAGGGGTCGGTGGCGGCAAAGTCTGTCGAGTGTAAAGTGGAGACTGTGCGTTGCGCGAGAAGGGTAGATTGGGCGGTTGCGCCTGTCTTTGATCTCGAGGATCCATGTTGGAGGTTCTTCGAGATCGGTGGACGACAAAGACAGCCAAGCCAGCGCGAGGCCAAGCTAGTCTTTCCTTGAGCTTGTGTCGGGGTCGAGGTCAGGAATTTTGCCCACGCAAGTACGACAGGGAGCGTTTCTGAAGCTGGTTCAACCGGCGCTAGTGAGCAAACAAGTGGTGAGGCAGGCCGAGTTCAGGTCCCACGACGACGGCTGGTGATCTCAGAGGTTGGGTCGCATGGGTGGTAGTAGGAGGACCTGTGTGATCGAAAAGGTCTGTCGCAAAGCATTAGTGGGAATGCTTGAGATGGGTGGGATGGCTGCCCTGGAACAGCAGTCGTTCGGATGGTCGACGTTGACGCTGGGTGCTGGGCTCTGACACTGCGGGTGGGTGCGAGGTTGCGGGTGCAGGCGTGGTGTTGAAGATTGCAAGATGCAGCAGATTGATGCAGATTGTGTGTGTGTGCGGGTGTTCGACGCGGAGAGAACCTGGAGTGGAGTGGAGTGGAGTGAGCCTTGGTGAGTCTGAGGTGGACTGCATAGGTGTGGGTCATGGGTCATGCTCCGTGATGCATGCTCTGGTCGGCCAGGACTGTTCTGTCTCTGTCCGTGTCTGCGTCTGTGGTCCGCCTGTCTGGCGTTGCGACAAACCTTGGAAGGGGAAAATATGGGGAAAGCGGCAATGGGGCCTGCCTTGGTGCCAGGGAAAGAGCAAGGGGCAAGCGCAAGGGCAGGGAACGGCAGGGAAGAGCAGGCGAGCGAGAGGGAAGGGACGTTGCAGGGGGGGTCGGAAGGGGGGGGTCGGCGCATGTACTGTGCGATGTCACTTGTCATGTTGAGGTCAGTCAGCAACCACCGCACGTCCCCCTGTACGGAACAACGCAAACTAGAGTAGATGATGTACATATCATGTAGCGGCATTGCACGAGGCGACTGTGCGTGCAACGGCGC
This sequence comes from Diaporthe sp. HANT25, assembly GCA_013435955.1. Lineage (NCBI taxonomy): Eukaryota > Fungi > Ascomycota > Sordariomycetes > Diaporthales > Diaporthaceae > Diaporthe > Diaporthe sp. HANT25. Next base: position 813,490 of record JACBFG010000005.1, on the reverse strand, counting down.
TGGACTGGAACGGTACCTGCTAGACACTCCCAAGTGCGTACCTAGATAGTCTACCATGTTGGATGGGACAGGACCACGAAAGCATGTGCGCACGCACAGAATACACACGCATGCATACACGGGCAAACAGACTTATGCCCCCCCCAAAGTCAAGCAGACAACTATAGATAGCCTCCATCGGTAGCAGTACACGATAGTGTCAGAACAGGAGGGAAGAAGGTGTTGGGTGGCTGCATGGGCGCGATTGCAAAACCTGAAAAGCATGCACGCACAGAGAGGTGCAAGCAAAAGCTGTGAGCTGCGAGTGAGCGAGCTGCGACAGGGGGTAATCGATCAGCGAGGCCAGGACGGCGCTAGGCAGGTCAGATGTGGAGCCCTCTGGACAGGGATGTGCCTGCAAGGAGGCGGAAGAGCAGAATCCCATCATTCCAGGTTCTTGACGTTGGTCTCGATGTTTGTTTGTGCGTTGGGTTGTGCGCTTGTTGTGTGTGGGCGCACTGCATGCTGTACACTGCACTGTCGCGATGAAAAAGACGTGCACTACCGTGTGATCAGAAGCCGAAAAACAACTGGCAGGCCATGACGATACTCTACATACAAACTATACAAGCATGCAGGACATAGTACTGCGATGGAAGGCAAGGACACGCAGGGCCCCCTCCATCCCGTTCCCCTTCGCCAGAGACAAGCCGCCCAGTTTCAGCAGACCGCCATTCAAGACCTTCGCTGCGGTCAATCATTATATGCAAGCAGGCAAGCTGAGATAACCAAGAAGAGTGGGGGGGTGTGGTTGGTTGGGTTAGGTTGGATGGGATGGATAGGAGCGGATGGCGGGTGGGTGGTCTCGGGTCGGGTCTGACTGACTGATTGATTTGCCAGGGCGTGGGCCTGGACCCGGACCGGAGCTGAGCTGGAGCAGGGGATGGAGCTACCCAGTCTGCCCAGTAAGTCAGTCAGTTCCCGCCAGCTTGCCTACCAAATACAGACCGTAATCATAGACTGGAGCTGATGATCGCCATCAGTGTCCATCGGTTTGCCAGCTTGGACCCTTTTACATTTCGGGCCCGTCCCTGCCATCACGAGAATGAGCTGAATGTGCTGTGTATGTAGAATTACCAATGTACAAGTGGCCAAAGCATGTGCAATCATGATCGACTGGAGACCCACCGTGGCTACTCATTCATATCTCGCCTGCGAGAGCGTGGCGTATGGCTTCTACTTTAATTGTTAGCGACGCCTTCAAATGTCTGTCTTAGCGGCATGTCTCGAATCGGACAAGCCTCGAGGACTCAGGCACGCCCGTCACATGCGTTGCAAGATGAGTGCAAGATGACGCTTTTACTTAGACACTCCAACCCTCCGTCCGACTTCCCCTCGATCGGTACTAATAACTGACACTCAAGGTACGGCTTGCCTCGCATGCGTCCACTGCTCCCGTTCACCACCACCCTCATGTCAGTATATCTATCTCGGTGTTAGCGCCAAAGCTTGAGTCTTCTTGGATGGAACGAGCCGTCGTCCAAACCCCTGTCCCAGGCTGATGAGGAGCGTTGCGTCTTTGGCCTTCTCTGCAAACTTTGTTCTCAACCACCCCCCATCGCCTTAGTGCTCCCACATCGTCACCCCCTCCTCCTCGCTATGCACGTTTCATGCTGTCAACTAAGGTTCATCCCGCCCTTCTTTGTCCCGGGACAGACCATCGAGCCTGCAGAAACCCACAGGCTTGCACCCCGGCCTCGGGCGTCCCCACCGAACTGGCGACACGAACTTCACGTCAGGCCAACCCGGCCGCCGCTTGGCCTTCTGCGTTGAAGTGTTTGATCAGATCAATGCTCCCGTGTTGAGTCCGCGTCATGGAGGGGATTCGTCCAGCTATGATTTATTAACAGAAAAAGCCACTTTTCCCTCTTTGTGACACTGTTTGCCATAATGATCGGGTCCACGGCCGCTCGGCACATCCTTCCTGACCCTCCCTCCATCTCTAAACCCCCACTCTGACACGCCAACACCTCGTTCAACACCTTCGTCTGCACGAAATCTTGACTGTTTCACCTGTGACATTCTCCTTCGACCAGTCGGCTGCGCACCCTGCAACATAATGCTCCGAACGTGTGCCATCGGGACTGACCGCCTTCCCGCTGTTGCTCTGGTGGTGGATTCGGCAACACTTCACGACCCTACAGAAAACAACTCGGATGTCCCAAACCGCAATGCCACTCTCTGCATGCATGCATGCAGCTCGTGATGTCGAACGGCCCCCTGCTATAATTAGTCGCATCCTCAGATCTTGATCTTGACCGCGCATTAATCATCTGAGTCGCCTAGCATGGGAAACTAGACTTTGATAGTCCATAGCTCACGTAACTGTTTTTCTTATCCCAGCGCCTGCACAGTAAATGGGCTGCAGTGAGCACGACGCATAGAGAAAAACAAAGCAGAGAGCAAATATTTTACTGCAATTTGCCTCATATGTTGATCTTCAACAAGAAGTTCAAACGTTTGCGGCCAATATACCTGGGGAGTCAACGAGCCAGGCCATCCATACCGCTCAACCTAACTCTACATCTGGAGCTGTGTTTCCGTTGGCTGAATTGTAAAAGACTGAAAGTTTCCTGCAAGTCACAAATACAGGCAAAAGTTTAACTGCTCTTCGGTGATGCGGATTCCTTCGGATGCCGTTGAAGATACTTCGCGCACCTCTTCACAAGCCCGGAACTATCAGGGATATGACAGCCATTTAGAACTTGCAACTTTCAAGCACCGAAGGCTCGGCTTCTAGTTCATCTCGTCATTTCCTCTCTCGTAAGGGTTGGCCGGGGAGGCTGCCGCAGCAAGAGGGCTATTCTTCAGGATGGGCATATGATGCGGCTCAACATTCACACAAGGCATGGTTAATTAGCGAAAATGTATTGTTCTTTTGAAATAATTCTCTTCCGCCTTTTGATGTGTGCACGAGTCTTCGCTGGCCCAACCTTCAAACAATTCGTTATTCCACCAATAAATTCTCTGTGCGAGGAACTAGTCTTGAAATTTTTTCCCCTGTCCCATCACAGTTGGTGCCACACCTCATGAACAATTAAGTGAGATTTGCGTTGAATTTCTTTGTTTGTCGCCACCGCACGGGAGGCGATTCTATTGGAAATTGCCACCCTGACTCGATCTTCGTTCTTGACAGGTCACAAGAAATTGACAAGTGCAGGCAACACAAGACCGCATCTTGTGGTAAATCCGAAATTCTCTCAATGAGACTGCATATGGAGGTTTTTTTCTACCATGACTTTACAAAGACAAGCCGGCCATGCCAATATGATGCCAATATTATGCCAATAATCCAGGAGCAGAAGGATAACAATCGTTTCTAGACATGATGTGGTCAACCCGCCACGCTGCTGCCCCTTGGTAAGAACAGCTACCCTCCAATAATTCATTGATTAATTCATTGATGAAATGAACCCTGGATTTTAGTCAGAATCGAGTATCATAACCTTGAAACAAGTTTCATTTCATATCTGCACTGTCAGTCCATCTGTGGTGGTAGGCTCCATTCGTCTTCCTGCTTTGTGTCTCATTTGGATTCCTCGTTATTGGTCGTCGCATATTCAATGCTGGAAGTCATCTGCTCTCAGTCGGCATTTGAAATAGAGAAATGTTTATTCTGATCCTTGGTAGGCTCCCTTGACAAGTCGGATCTTCGTATATGCGATTGTACATACCATGTACAGTCATGCACTTAGTCTTCCTGGTCATATCAGAAATTCCTCCTCCCCCTCATTGTAAATCAATTCCGGTCAGCATCAGGCGGATCTCATCATCCGGCTAGATGAGACTACACAATGCTCTTTCATGAAAGACATCGACTTTGTCGCACTCCATTACCTTGAAATAGAGGAACAAGGGCTTGTTACAAACAAAATAGCAACCAGGCACAATGAATGAACCACCTCAATGTGACAATTGCCGTGTCTTTATTCAAAGCTCCCCGTGGATTCAATATTTAAGCAGACACCAGCAAGTGTCACAATGTCGTATGAGGAACTGACCGTAGTCTGCCTCGCTCGAACTTCTGACACCTACGCTGGACAACAACAATCTCCATCCAAATTATATCACACCAACGCCACAACCATGTGCAGCTCATTTTCGGAGTACACCAGGTGCCACCGATGCAGTAAGCTTTGGGACTTTGAGTATCACACGATCTACTGTGCCAACAAGCGTTGCGGTGAGCCCAAACCAGAAGTTATCCCCCCCTTGGTGAACACCGAACCGTCCTGTCTCGCATGCAAGATTGCAGCGCGCGCACATATTACGAAGTGGCTCGAACAGCACAGCATTCGGCCCCTTTTGTGGAACGGAGCTAACAACAGCTGGGATTCCATCTGGAGCGCACCTGCTAGTATTTGGTAGGTAGCTAAGACAATGCCTGGTTAAACAATCTCTGTTCAGGACAAAGCTGTTCTGTCCCAGTACAGGTAGGTTCGAGGATGTAATAGAATACCAGTTACAAAAAAAAAAATTGATTTCCAATTTGGCATCTACATGTCACTTTTTCCATGATGCAGTCCAATTTGAGATTTGAATACCCGTATATGGCATAGTCCTCAGACTTTGATTGTATGTTCAGCAATATAAATCTATTTACAGAAGAATGAATCAAGTGGAGAATTCCTCCCTCTCATGCGCCGTCCGTGAAATCATGTACGACGAAGTTCATCGTCCACCCATCAACATCTAGTCTTCGCAACAAATCGCTTACAGGTTGCGGGCGATACGGCTCCTGCGCCTCTTGCACTCGGCAGACGCGGCAGTGGTAGCAGCAGCCGCGACAGAAGACGAGCTGGTAGGGGTGGCGACGGCAGCGGCCTGGGTGGTCACAGAGGTAGCGAGGGTGGTGCTAGCCGGGGCAGCCGAGGTGGCAGCGGCAGAGGAAGAAGCGGGCGCAGAAGAGCTGGCAGCGGAGCCAGAGCCGGCGGTCGCGGCGGGGGCATCACCGACGGCGCAGGTCGACTCGCAGTTGGTGCACTCGGAGCCGGCGGTCTTGGTGCTGCCACCGGAGTAGACGGCGGGACCGGGGGCGACGTACTCGGTCATGGCCTGGTAGATGTTGATCTCGATACCCGGGTCGGCGGCCTTGTAGGCGCCGGGGATGGAGACGGTCTCGGCCGTGGCGGTGCCGTCGCCCGAGACGGTGATCTGGTAGCAGGTCATGTAGAACTGGGCGCCGCCCTCGGAGCCGGCGGCGTGCAGGGCGATGGCCTCGGCTCTCAGGAGGTAGTCGCCAGGGGCGAGGTCCTTGGGGACGGGAACGTCCATCCTGCCACCTGTAGCATGCAGAGTTAGTAAATGAGGGAAGACTGGTACAAATCGCCGGTCGTTACTTACAGCAAGTGTTCAGGTCCTTGGTTCCCCAGTTGTCGTCGCTGCCGGAGGCACCTGCGGAGGACCAGGTGTCCTCGAAGACCTTGAACCAGGCGGCGTCGGCACCCTCGGCCGACGAGGCATCGTCGACAGCGGCCATGTAGACGAGGACGGGGCCGTAGTGGGCGCCTCCGATAGCCTCATTCGAGCAGCTGCGGTCGTTGGGCTGCTGGTGCATCTCAACGGTCACGGTGCTGCCGGCGGGCACGTCGCACTTGGCCGCGGCTGGGGAAGTTCCAGCGTTGCAAGCCATGTCCTTGGAGGTGACATCTTGAACGGGCGAGTTGCTCAGAGGAATACGCGCACACGAGGTGTCAAAGTCCTTTCCGTCAACCTATATATACATGCTTTGTTAGTGAGAGTTCCTCCTTTACGAATAAAAAACATTTTTGGCAAGGGTGTGGGAATCATACCCAGAGTTGTTGGAAGGTTGCGTGGGCAGCAACGTTGTTTGCGGCCAGAGCAGTGGCCAGCGCAGCGGCAATGGTAAACTTCATCTTGACGGTATTTTTTGGATAGTTTGAGAGCGGAACAGTCGACCAGAGACTTCAATGTAGTCTGTAAGAAAGAATGAGGAGCAAAGAATGTGATATCGCACTGCGATCAAGGTGGACTCAGCCAAAAGAATGAATATCGAAAACCGAACGAGCTTGAAGTGTGATGGACAGGGCTGACTGTGAGATGTCTGCTGACAGCCATGACTATATATCTATACTTTTCATTCTTCATGCTCGTCTTTCTCCCGGGACTTGTTCGCCCCCATGGACGTCCCACAAAGTGTGCCCCTGAAGCGATATTGCAAGTGTCAAGCAGACAGCCCAGACCTGCATTACCCTGCTCGTTCTCGGCCTTGGTTCCGAATTAGCGGCTACTCTCACAGGAAACGTCCTGTTTGAACGTTTATCCCGGATCGTCTAATATGTTTCCAGGCGGCTGCCCTGAGATCCACCGCGGGATGTCGTTTCATGAGGCTCACCTTGGGATAAGCGACTTCTTGGCATTTGATTTGAGAGGCGGTGATTGGTGGATTTGACAAGCGGACCCCCTAAGGTCTCCCTAATTTTCCATCTCGCACGAGAGTTCTGGCATGACACCGCTGTTCTTCTCCTTTTAGAGGATCATCCACTTCTTCCTCAGGAGCTGGCAGGTCCGAACTACTAAAGTTGGTTCGGCTGGTCACCGATCTTGGTGGACGTGGGGTCCCAACCTTGTCCGAGCCTCGGCGCCAACTGCGACAAAGCCATAGTCATTATTAGATTAGACTTTGAAGCATACTGACAGGCTCGTTCCGAGATCGATCCCACACATACGTAATCGAGTCGACCGCTTGCTTGGATCTCGGCGATTGCGAGCCTCTTGCGGCTTGACCGACATCCAGGAGCTCCTGCGGACGCCTTGGCATGGTCTTCGGAGGCGGAGCCCAGTGTACTATTTCCGCAAGTCACCGATTACCGCTCCTGAATTGGTACAAGTTCTAGGCCATGCCCCGGAGTCTACTGCCGACCACGGCTGCTGACCACCGGGTCCGCTTTGTGAGACCTATATTTACCTGAGAGCTGCTTGAGGGTCGACTCAGGTGCGAACATCACATCCGATCTAGTTTTCTTTTCATCTTGCACATCAGCTCAAAATTAGCTGCCCTGCTACTCATGCATGACTTCGTACACTCATAGCTGATACATGACGGGCTTTTCGGGGTCGATCGTGGATATGGTAAGGTGTGATGGCTCACTGCGTCTCTGTTGCTTCGATACAATGGGTGACATACCAGCTTGAATGTAAGATGGCTTGGTTCGAGTATGCAGCAAAAATTGAACACTATTCAGGAAGCGCATGCTAGCATGATTGCCATGAACTATTGGCGAGACAGCATTGAAATGCCGGTGCCACGGTGGTGCTGAATGATACAACCAAGGTCAGGCAGGGGTTTTGTCCAAGCCTGCAAGAGGGCATAAGACTAAGCCATGCTTTGATAATGAATTCTCCCGCTGTGACTCGGGGCCAAGAATCGACCAGTTTGGGCAGATCGCTTCCGGCTAAGATTGACGAGTTATTCTACACCAACACCGTAAAGAGCGTCATGCGTCATGACTGATAAATTTTCCAGGTGAAGCCGACGTCAAGATATGAGTGTGAGAGATAACACAGAGAACATTCATGGCTCCTTCTCGAGGAAAGCATTGGACACTGTTGTCAGCTCTGGCGAGCTGATTATATCGAAAGCAATTATTGCAAAACACGTGATTTGAGTGAGTGAGTGCCTATCAGACAGCACTTGAGTTGCGACGAACGGCATCCAAAGATCGCAAAACTTGTGTGGTCGTGATGGTGAATATCCGGCTTGGTAATGTACTTCCAGGGGGCGGTCCAGTATGTAGAACTGTACCACTTTGGCTCAGCAAGGTACTAGAGAACAAATGGCACGGTGAAAGCAAACGAGAGTTTGACTAGGTGACACACCCACACGAGTTGATCTCTCTAGCTGCCGCATGTCCTTGTATACTGATGACATGGACTTTGGGGCAACAGAGTCCATACGGCCCTGATTTTGTAATCTTGAGGATTGAAATTTCATCGTCTTGGGAGAGAGAGTGGTGAGAACATTTGAAGAGGAGAGAAAACAGACCATGAAAAGGATATACCTGACACAATAATGCTCGTATTCAAAAATTCTCACTTGTTTTGATCGAGATATTTCAGGGCCCACCATTTAACGAAATCGATTTCAGAGCCTACCAATACAGGGTAGCATAGTAAATGATCATAAAGTTCTAGCTATTCCTAGCATTCATTGCGACACCATTTTCTTAAAAACTCTAAAGTTCACTCTCAAATATCATATTTCTCTTGTTTCAATAGCTTCAAACTTCTCTTTTCAGTCAAATGTTCCCTTCTCCCTTTCCCTTTCTTATATGCAACCACTTCACTGACACAATAGACTAGAGTCATTTCCATTTGTGAATACTCTCGACGTAACTAGTAGGAAGCACGTCATGGTAGAGCCTCACTTGGGGGCCGCAAATACTCTCCCTAATCTGCCTCAAGTCTCTTCCTTGCGCCAAAAAGCTGTGACCAGTGACATCCGCAAAGCATCACCCTGAGAAGTGTAAGCCAAAAAGAGTGACGTGCGCCTTTCCTTACTTGACTATTGTTCGTCATGCTCTCTGCAACTCCCAGCAGTCTAAACAAGTAAAAGCCTCTCGTCACATTCTCGAGAAGACCACTCTCCGTTCCGTGCTCGACTATATGGCTCCGGCAGGATTTCTGGCTTCCGGCTCAATTGCGTGCCCTGGCGCCTGCACCCCCGGATTGCGGTAGCGAGACCCACTCTGTGTCTAAGCCATCCCGCATGGGATGTAACTTCGTATGATCTGTGGGGCACAAAGGAATTGTCGAGTCCAATACAAGTCCTGCGAGAGGCCGCATCAAGGCAATTGTCGCTGTATCTGGCATGCCATGGCCGGAAAGCAATTGATAATGCCGTATTACTGACTAGTGACCCACTCATGATCCCACGCGAACCGCACATAGAACAACATTCAGTCGATGTTTCTCTTAACAGTCCGGTACACATGGAGAAGACGAAACATGACAGGTCTAAGAGCGTAAAAGGGGTACGAAACAACTTTGGGAGTGCTAGCTGAGGATTCTATATATACCAGTCAGGAAATCCAAACATCACCCAAGCTTCTCTCATCGCACTTGGATTCCGCTGCTCTGGCCAAGTCTAATCGACTGCGACCTCACACTCGTTTTAGTCCCTCCTTACTTTGATTTTGAGCACATTCGGTGGTTTGTATTCACTCGTTAAAAGCCTCGACAACAAACAGTCTCGAAAATGCGTGTCTCCTCCATCACCGGTCTGGCTCTCTCCGCCACCACAGCCTCGGCGCAGCTAAACCAGCTCGCCAAGGCTGCTGGAAAATCGTACTTCGGCACCGGCACTGACAATGGCGAGCTCTACGATTCGGCCTACGTCAAGATCACATCGTCCACGGAGAACTTCGGCCAGCTCACCCCAGCTAATGGACAGAAATGGGATGCGACTGAGCCGAATCAAGGCTTCTTTTCATTCGCGAATGGAGACATCGTCCCCAATTTTGCTAAGAAGAACGGGCAGATTGTGAGATGCCACACGCTCCTGTACCGGTCACAACTGCCGTCTTGGGTGACCTCGGGAACGTGGACTGCCGAGACACTGACCGCGATGCTTGAGAGTCACATCTCCAATGTCGCTGGTCACTACAAGGGGCAGTGTTACTCCTGGGACGTTGTCAATGAGGCTATTGATGACGACGGGGAGTACAGAGACACTGTTTTCTTTCAGGCCCTCGGTACTGACTACATCCCGCTCGCATTCAAAGCCGCTGCTGCTGCGGATCCAGACGCCAAGGTATTTATACCAGTCTCTATTCAGATGCTAATTAGTTTTTGCTACAAGATGACTAGAGAATCTTTCTTACTAACATCATGGCGAAACCCAGCTGTACTACAACGATTACAACATCGAGGCCACCAACGCGAAGCAGCAAAAGGCCGTCGAGCTCGTCAAGCTGGTCAAAGATGCAGGAGAGCGCATCGATGGCATTGGTCTTCAGGGACACTTCATTGTCGGAAGCATGACCTCCCAGGACGACCTCGAGTCCGTCATGAACGAGTTCGTCGCGGCAGGTGTATCGGAGGTGGCTTACACGGAGTTCGATGTCAAATTCGACAGCCTCCCCTACGATGACGCGGGCCTTGAGCAGCAGGCAGAGGACTATGCGACTGTGATCAAGGCCTGTCTCAACGTCGAGGCTTGCGTTGGTTGGACTATCTGGGACTGGACTGACAAGTACAGCGTAAGCAAGTTCCTGATGCTGACTTTGCCTTTTGCGAGGTTCCGGTATTCTCTCTTGTGCTTGATAGCTAAAGTTTGTAATTTGCAGTGGGTACCAAACACCTTCCCTGGCCAGGGCGGTGCTTGTCTATATGACGACAACCTCGAGCCGAAGCCAGCCTTCTTTTCCGTTTCGTCGGTAAGTCACTCCTCTCATGCGGAGTCTCAGCGAAATGCCTACTAATTGCTCATTACTATTCCCAGGTTTTGGCTGCTGCCACCTCATCTCCCGTCTCTACTTCAGCTTCCAGCAGCACCGTAAAGGCCTCAGCAACCCATGCCACCAGCGCGGTGGCCAGCTCACATGCTGCTAGCTCACATGCGGCCAGCTCGATCAGGGTGCCTGCTGCGAACCAGACACAGCCGACTGCCGTTCGGACTACGCCGACGACTCTGGCCACACTGCCTCTGGGCAGCTCAGCAACAGGCTCTGTGGTCTCGGCAAGCCCAGTAACACCCACAGTCGGTCAAGGATCGGCGGTCATGCCATCGGCACTGTCTTCTACTGTCGCAGGTACAGCTTCAGCTGTTGCTGATGCGGCCTCAACTGTCGTTGATACAGCCTCAGCTGTCCGCCCCTCGCGGGTTCCCTGCAAGAAGCGCCGATCTCATGCTCACAGGGCTTAAGCAGTGCGGGCAACTCTTGTTGAAAAATAGTGACGTGCAAATCAGGGCTAGAATTTTTGGCATCATCTTTAATTGCTAATCGATTGGTTTGAGAGATGGGAAAACACACTGTGGCTTATATGGTATTGCCTAATATGAACTAATTACAAGTCTCCAGGCAAATTGCCTTGACAAAACTTCGATGACAAGACAAAGTAGCAGCCTAGAAAACTGTGGGTTGGCTTGGCACCTTGTAGACACAAAACGATGTAGAATAATGCTGCCTGGCTCACCCAGTGTGCAAGCACGGGTGCTCACTGCCCAGCGTCTGAAGCTTTGTAAATTATTTCCAAAGCCCGTTCAAGTGCATGAGGGCAAATTATTCCTTTTGTTGGCGGTGTGAAGTTCTAGCCACAGGACTAAATAAACATGTTGCTGTGCCACAACATCCTGACGGTATTAGTTTACAGCTCACATGCATATTTTGTGGGTCTCTGGAGCAGAATGATGGCGTTCGGTTTGAGGTCGCGAGGCCAATGGCCAATAGTCACAGGCCATGCAGGTACCAGTTGGCTGCCTCATGACGCCTCAGCCGCATCGGCTTCAGAGGATCGTTACTGATGCCGGCATGACGCATGGAATTTGCTTCGCATCGTAGCCGGGCCCAGTTAAAGTTGAAAATTGGGCCGGTCCGGCCGAAGGCAGACAGCACCGACAGTTTGGTACGTTGGGGAGGTTGGGTGGCTGATGGCCAGGGTGCTATGCTACTCTAGGTGACGCGCATGAACCTTGCCCTACAGACCCTTGCAGCGCTTGGTCAAATCAGAAGCCATCCCAAAGAGTCGTGTGTGGCGCATGTAAGGTGCCTGGGGGGCTATGGGCTGCATCGGTCTGTGATTGCATGGGGGAGCTCTGCAGCAGCTTGCATGTTGCATGTGCCTGCTGCAGCCCACGGAGAGTGCGTGCTTACTCCCAGCAAAGAAACGAAACAGCACTTGAGTGTGTGGGGGGACGGCGGACTAGATCTACACTCCTACAGTAACAATGCTACGCCGCGTCCATGCATCCCACAGTCTCACCGTGTTACGACTACCGTGGGTTTCTTTGGTCCACCCCCGGCCGCCCACCTCAAGGCCTCCTCCCCTTTTAGTCACATGCAGGCAGAACTCCCAGCTTCTTTCTTAGCTTCCCCGATAGATCGAATCATAACCCAGAGTTTGACGAGAGGTGCCTCGACCGCGTGACGGCACACGTACATAGGCACCAGGTCTGCCGGGGCTCACTTGTGCAAGTCAAGATAAAAGGACTCGTCGTCCCCGACCTCGAGTCCAAGACCCACAAGCTCGATGCTCATCGCCAACCCTCACTTTCAAACAGGCCATCGCAACCCGTCTCCTATCAGGGACTACGGACCGCATAAAGCCTGCCATCGTCACCAGAGTAATTTGTGTCCCTGCTGGCACTTGGACTCTCTCTCTCTCTCTCTCACCTCACATTCAACCCCGCTGTAAGCCGGGGGGAAATCCGTTCCCGAGGCAGCGAATTGTCCGAGCGACAACAAAGGACTTCGAAGCCCAGTCAGCAACTTTTTCAACTAGAAACCCTTCAAAGTGGAATTCGGCAATTTTGCGACACCAGCCATCAGTATGGATGGCATCAACGACCTCCTCAGGGACGCAAATAACACGGCACCCTTTTTGCAGGACTTTCTGGGCAAGATACCAGGCCTTGGCTGGCTCCAGGGCTTTGTCTCACAATGGCTCAAGCTTGATATCACCACTATCGCGGCCGCCCTCACCATATTGGGGACCATCTCAGGCGTTCTAGGCTTCCTACAAACAGTAGCCATCAAACTATACTGGTATATCACCAGGTTCTTCACGGCATCAGTATCTATAAACGCACGAGATAAACTCAACCGAGAGGTCCTCAACTGGCTGGGCGCACAGGTTCTCGTACAACAGGGCACTCGTATCGTCACGGCCCGATCTGAGAAAATCGAAAGTGACGCCTTCTACTACCGAAGGACTCCAGAGCCCCGGGATGACTACAGCATGGATAAACGGAAACCGATCCAGTACCTTCCCACCTTTGGCACCACGTGGTTCACCTACGAGCGGAATGTATTCATTGTGAGACGGGTCTCGGCCAACTCCTCCGGCATGTCCTTCGTGGACCAGGTGCCGGATGAGTTCGCAGCTGCTCCCGAGGGAGATGAGCCCCTGATCGTCATGTGTCTCGGCCGCTCCGTCGAGCCGATCAAGCGCTTCCTGGATGCCTGTCGCGACTTCGCGGAGAAAGAGCGCGAGTCGTATGTGACAGTCAGAGCCTCAAAGTCTCAATATGGCGATGAGTCCTGGGAAACGACGATCCTGCGCCCGATCCGGCCGCTCGAGACAATTCACTTTGACGAGAAGACCAAGGCGGAGCTGGTGGCCGATATCAGGAACTATCTGGACCCCGCCACCCGGCGCTTCTACACGCAGCGCGGGATCCCGTACCGGCGTGGATACCTCCTACACGGACCCGCAGGCACCGGCAAGACGAGCCTGTCCCTCGGCCTGGCCGGGCTCTTCGGTCTGGAGCTCTACCTCCTGCACGTCCCCAGCGTGCGCACAGATACCGACCTCGAGCGGCTCTTCACCACGCTCCCGCCGAGATGTTTCATCCTGCTCGAGGACATCGACGCGGTCGGCATCAAGAACCGCGGCAACTTCAACCAGGACGAGCAAGAGGAAAGCGAACAAGAAGATGACGAGGACGACGACCGGTCGCACTACGGCCCCCGCTGCCACATCTCACTATCAGGGCTCCTAAACGTCCTGGACGGCGTCGCCTCCCAGGAGGGCCGCATCGTGCTGATGACGTCCAACTTCGCCGAGCGGCTGGACCGCGCCCTGGTGCGACCAGGCCGGATCGACAGGATGATCTTCCTGGGCAACATCTCGCCGCGGAGCGCGGAGCTCATGTTCAAGCGCATGTACGAGTTCGACCCGTCCAACCCGTCGGCCCAGGCGATCCGGGCCGCCGTCGGCGAGGACAGGCTGCAGAAGCTGGCGCTCCGGTTCGGCGGCGAGATCGAGGAGAACACCTTCACGCCGGCCCAGGTGCAGGGGTACCTCCTCAACTGGCGGAGCGATCCGCAGGGCGCTGTTGACAACCTGCGCGAGTGGGCCAGGGAGGAGATCGCCTCGATGGAGGAGGCCAAGAGGCGCGCCAAGGAGGCGGCGGCGGCGAGGAAGAAGAGGAAACAGAAGCAGCTCAACCTCGTGTTGGGTTCTAACATGGGCATTCCGGGCGGCGTGCCAAATATGGCGCTGAATGGGCTGCAGGGGCAGGTAGTAAACGGTATGCCTACGCCTCCTCACAGCGCCGTCAGTGCTAAGCCGCAGAGCGGCGAGTCTATTGGGTCGGTGGATGTTGTCTCGTATGAGGAGACAAAGGAGGCCAAGGAGAGAACTGCCGAGACGCAGACTGCGGAGTAATCAATGAGGCA